>JAQGAZ010001376.1:0-30598 GCA_034692225.1 Polydesmus complanatus
AATGTTGTCACCTTTTCCACGGTGAATTCTTCTGCTTTCCAAAAGTAGACTTGCTGTATTACCGACTCGTATTCATCTGGTAGTCGTAATAAGTACCGATGCGTTTTTACCCTATCTGGTAAGATGATTGCTGCCTTTTCGAGATCATCGATCTTTGCACTCAGTCTTGCAAAATAAACTGCCAACTCTTCACCTGGTTTTGGTCTCATGTCGAAATACTCCAGCTGCAGTACTGCCTCTCTTGCTCTAGATATCGGTGAAAACGTGTCTTCTAAAGTTTTCCATATATCTTTAGCTGTCTCTTTCTTGATTATGATCTTTCGTAGATCATTGTGTACTGCCATAGTAATGATTGCCTTTGCCCTCTTACTCCGTAGCTTGTAGACTCGTTTTTCTTTCTCTGTAGCCTCATCTGTAGGTACGGGTTCGGATCCATCGAGATAATCATCTAGGCCTTCTCGTTCCAACAACAACCGGACTTCCTCCTTCCATTGATGATAGTTTTGGGAGGTCAAAAGAACACATGTCGTATCCTTACTGCTGTAGACCTCTAAAGCTGTCATCTTTGCTTGCTTTTCTGGTTGTAACTCTTTTGGTTGGATGACGATCTCTTGTTTGGCTGGATGGCGTTTTTCGTTTGGCTGGATGGCGTCTTTCGTTTGGATGACGTCCCTCTTTCAAATGATCTTTTTCGTTCTGCTTTGGATGACGATCTCCCTGGACGACGTCTTTGTTTTGTTTCTTGGATGACGTCTTTCTTTTGCTTGGACGACGTCCCTTCTTTGGATGAAATCTTTTCTTCTGGTAGGCGTCCTTCTTCGGACGACGTCCTTCTTTTGCTTGGACGACGTCCCTTCTTAGGATGAAATCTTTTCTTCTGGTAGGCGTCCTTCTTCGGACGACGTCCTTCTTTTGCTTGGACGACGTCCCTTCTTTGGATGACCTCTTCTCTTGTGGTTGGCGTCCTTCGTTGGACGACGTCGTCTTTTTTTTTTTTTTTTTTGTTTAGATGACGTCCTTGTTCAATCCAGACGACGTCCTTCTGTTTTGGCTTTAGATGACGTCTTGTCTGTTTTCGGACAACGTCCTGTCTGCTTCTAGAAGACGTCCTTCTGTTTCAGGTGATGTCTTTTTCGGACAACGTCCCCTTTTTCCAGACGACGGCTTCCTTCTGGACAACGACCTTTCGTTTTTCTTCTGGACGACGACCTTCTGGTTTTCCTGGACGACGACCGTTCGTTTTTGTTCTTCTGGACGACGACCTTCTTTTCTTCCGGACGACGACCTTCTTTTCTTCCGGACGACGACCTTCTTTTCTTCCGGACGACGACCTTCTTTTCCTCGGATGACTTCCTGGTTTCTCTCTTCGGACGACGTCTTCTTTTTCTTTCAGACGATGTCTTGGCTCTCCTCAGATGACGTCCTTGTCCTGTTTCCCTGGATGACGTCCTTTGTTGTGGTCTGCCGCTTCTCTCAACTACGCTCTGCTACCAATGTTGGCATATTGCAGTGGCCAACATACCACTCAATTAACTTAAGACCACAACTTTGGTTTTAAAATAAAACTTCCTTTTTATTTATTCTTTTAACAAACGATCCTCTCATCTCGAGAGCCAAAGAAGAAGTGATTTACAGGTTGGAATGCCCCTCTATTTATACTCAATAATTGGGGTCATTCCTTAATTATGCATTCAAAAACAAATCATGAAAATGAACTCTGTAATTCGATAAAGTGATCTTTGAGTTTCAACAAATCCAACAACTTCAAATTAAACTAATCGAATCGAATTTGATTGTGGAAATTTTAAAGAAAAATATAAAAATAAAATTTAACTCGAGATTAGGTTACGTATTTGTTCGACCAAAACACTCTAAAATGGAGCCAATCTATATCCGATTGAAACACTTCCAAGTAGGCTTACGCATACTGATACGAAGAGATGAAAGAAAAACAACAACCTGACGATATAATAATATTGCATCGATAAGTCTTTTTCAATTGCAATAATATACAATGGAAAATTTTTGTTATCAATTTCTGATTATTTTTTTTTTTTGTTAATTATTACTCTCGAAGGCCACTCAGCCAGGACAGAAGGTTGACGGAAATTCTGTAGATAGGACAAGTACGTGAATCTGATGGCAATAGTGGTCAATGGTTGACACTTTGAATGAATTCAGTGGTCGAGTAGAAGGAAATAAGCCAATTCCGGTTGTTTGTTTTTTATTCATCGATTATTATTTGTTTTTTTGTTATGAAACTTTATTTTAAAATTTAGTTTCAAATAAATAATTATTAACCAAACAATAAAATATTCGGGGAATAAAATTTGAGCGACAGATTTTGTATTTATTTTAACCGCGCGGCGGGATTGAAATAATAAAGAATTGTACAATTTACGAGTACAATTGAATGATTACGTGTTCATTGTTTTTATATACTGTATGGAAATGATCGGAAATTAATTATTGCAAGTACGGCACATTTTTTTAGGCTAATTTTTTTAGCTGGATGCGGCTACTGGGGAGAGCCAGAACGATGCTGCGAGAAAGAAGTAATGAGTTACGAAAACGTTAGATATAGTTAACGTTAGACCAAAACCTTATTACCTTATCCGCTGGATTTACGCACGCAATCTTAACAAAATTATTGTTAAGAATAAAAATTGTGAAACGTGGATTGTTAGCCAATGGCAAAGCGTTGTTTGACAATGTACTTTCTATGTTGTGTTTTTTGTTAAAACTAGTCTTTTGTTTTTCGTTTTGCCTGTAACTCTACTTATTAATCTTGTTTGAAGAAGTTTAATCTCGCTTTATAAATTTTATCGCGTTATTTTTTAAAAACAAGATTAAGGCGTTAAATCTTTAGATTAAGAAGTTCGATGGCAACAAAATAAACATTTTCGCAAGATCAAAATTAATTATGGATCCTTTTTCTTTCAGAATTAGCGTAAGCTACAGTATTATCAGCGCGAAATTAAATAATAATAGTTAGGCTTATACATTGCATGACTACGTGTGTATTATTAATCAGAAATTAATTACTGTACAGTATTTTTAATTTTACAAGTTGTAGGACAATTTTATTATCAAGATAATTTATTAACAAAAGAAAGATATCGAAATGATAAGATTATAAATGATAAAAATATCAAATTAATTAGAACTGAGTCTTGGGTTGTGCGCTAGGGCGCGATAAAACGGAAATAAATTATACGACATTATATTGGTTGAAAGAAAAACCAGTCATTATAAAATTCCATGTACAAATCCGTACTTTGGAACGTTATGTACAAATCGTGGAGGCCGGTTAGCGTGGACGGAAGGTAGACGGAAATGTTGGTGTCCGGACAATATACCGGATACGTGGGTATGATGGAAATAGTGGTCAATGGTGGACTGACGAAATCATCGAGGAACAGGTTCACAGTTCCCACTGAAGTCGGGTTTTCAGCGTTAAGTCTGAACGCGAACGTAACCGACTCCGCCCCGTACGATCCAAAATCCAGCCCGTAGTAACCCAGAGTCGATCCGGAGTCATTCATAAGCATCCTGTATGCGTATTTTTGAGATTCCGAAGAGCAGGGTTCCCAAGTCCACATTACCGCATTTTCATGGTAGTCGTAGTTTTCCGCTTCTATTTTCTCGAACGGCATTTTATGAAACGTTGAGTTGGGCATTACGGAACAACTGACATCCGTTCCATATTGACAGAGCAAAAACAACGCGGTTATTACTTTGAATAGCATTGCAATTTTAATAATTGTAAGCTACACGTAATTGATTGATTGATTAGCAGCAAAGTCTTGTTGTAATTTTAGTCGGATTTCTTGTGTTTATATAGAAAACATAATCTCAACAATTTAAACAGGTTATAAGTAACTCAACTTATAGACACCTTTGGCGATAAATTTGACATACCGCGGTAAATTAAAATGTCAATTATTTGCATTATTTATGGCGTTTGGTTGAAGACATGAAAAGGGAAATACCGATAAAGGTAACGGCTGAGATTTTGCGATTGGGATGAAAACTCTTAAAAATGCCAATCAATTAGAATTTGATTGTTAGAGGACATGCAGAAAAAAATAGGAACAAAATACAGCTCGGATAAGATTTTGCGATTGGGATCTGTATTTTTCGATGTTTCATTATAATAATAATAATTATGCCAACTTTAAATATTATTTTCAAAGCTTGAATAAAATTTCGTAGCTTAAGATGAAAGGACTCGTGACCTTTGACGTTCTGGTTCGAAGGGAGATGATCGTTCGCATGGTGGGATCGTTCGTTCGCTCTGCTCAGCTTTTGATCGAAGGGGAAGAAAACGGAAGAAATGAACCACGTGAGTTTTTACGAAATTTAAACAATTAATCTGGATTACATTTTCTTAAACTGTGTGTGGTGTTTATTGTAGAGTGAGGAGTGGAAGAGAATGGCGGAAGGGATCGGCGAAGGGGTTTCCAATTTGTATTTGTCAAAGGACGAACGCAGCGGTGGTGCAGACGTCGGAGCCATTACACGTGAGTTTGTTTATTAATTCTATAAGCACACGCAAAGCTTCAATTAATCATTTGAAGTTACTTAAGTTAAATGTCGACGCAAATTAAAGCAGACGTAGAAGGAGTTGGATCAACGGGCGAATCTCTCCCCACCAAACACGCTGCTGCTGGCGATCGATTAATAAAATTTCGGATGCTGCGAGAAAGAGGAAGTGATTTTTTTTTTTTTTTTGTTGGTTTTTTGTTGTAAGAGGAAATTTATTCGCTAAAACGTTACGAATAATTAACGTTAGACCAAAAATTTATTATGGTAGGTTCATCCGCTAGAAGGTGTTAACTGTAGTTGGAAGGAGCCAGATTGATGCTTCGATGTACCGCTACTTTCTTTATGTTTTTTTGTTAAAACTATTTTTTTTTGTTTGGTTTTGGCTGTAACTCTTACAGCCTCTTATATTGTTGGAAGAAGTTTAATCTCGCTTTGTAAATGTTATTGCGTGATTTAAAAAACAAAACAACAAGATTAAGCCTCTTTAGATTTAAGAAATTCGATGGCAACGAAATAAAAATTTGCAATATCAATAATGGTCTAAGAATTATTGTTACTAATAAAACGAGAATCTTATTTTCGCAAAAAAAAATTTATTTTGACAGATACAGTATTTAGGAATTAATTAGAAATTGATTGGGAGTACATTTTTTTGCATTCGAAAAGCAATGTGAATAATAAATTTACGTAGCAACTTCATGAAACGAAAACCAGTCCAAATAAATGTAAAATCCATCCGCGCTTTCGAATTTAATGTACAAGTCGTGGACTCCCTTTGGCGTGGACGGAAGGAAGACGGTAATGTTGCCGACAGGGCACCATGGCGGATAAGAGGGCCTGATGGTAATCGTGGTCAATGGTGGACTAACAAAATCATCGAGGAACAGGCTAATCATTCCCACCGAAGTAACGTTTCCACCGTAAGTGTTGTACGCAAATGTAACCGACTCTGCCCCTGGCGATCCAAATTCCAGCCCGTAGTAGCCGAAAGTTGTCCCTTCGCGGTATAATTCTATGTGGTACGTGTATTCATCAGATTCCGAATCACAGGAAGACACTTGAAACAGATTGAAAGGCCCCTCTTCGTAGTCGTAATTTTCGGCTTCCATTTTTTGATAAGGAATTATATGAAACGTAGAGTTGGGCATTACAGAACAACTGACATCCGTTCCATATTGACAGAGCAAAAACAACGCAGTTATTAATTTGAAAAACATTGCCGATTTCAATAATTATTGTATTATTTTTTAGCTAACAATGATGCCGATGCAGATGAATTAGTTGAGTTTATATAGTAAAAATAATCTAAAAATTTCCAAGAGTTTGTAAACAACTCAAAATAATTTTGTAAAGTGGACACGTTTTGCGATAAATTTGACAAACTGTCGTAATGTCAATCAAACAGTATTAGGTTTGATTGAGACCCTTTTAATAGACAAATAATAATAAAATACAATTCCCAATTAATTAACAGTTTTGCGAGTAAAGATAAAAACTCTCCACAATGTCAATCGATTAGAATTTGATTGAGTACTTGCAGGAAAAATAACAATAAACAACTAGTAGCGTCAGATTGGTTTTACGATTAGAGCACTCGAAATAAGCCAATCGAATCGAATTGGATTAAGGACATTTTAATGAAAAAAAAAACCTATCGATATAATTATTCCATTGACATTTTTTAATGTATCGTTTCAGTAATTCGATATAATTGGAAGACGTTTTACCGGTACAGTATTTATTTAATAATTTTTTTTTTTAAAAATACATGTATTACGTCTGGCCATGAGCTTCTTCAAACGAAAACCAGACCAAATAAAAATCTAATGGACCTTGATACGTAACGTACAAGTCGTGGACTCCCCTCGGCGTAGTCGGCAGGAAGATGGAAAGGATACCGATAGGACAATATAACGGATAAGAGTTTCTGACCGAAATAGTGACCAAAGGTGGATCGGTGACATCATCCAGAAACAGGCTGATCGTTCCCACTGAAAATGCGCCGTTACCCACAGTGTTGTACGCTAATGTAACCGCCTTCGTTCCCATCGATCCAAAATCCAACCCGTAGTAACCAACAGCGGCCGCTCCCTTTCCTTTCAACTCTAACCAGTAGGCGGATTCAAATTTCGAAGAACAGGATTTCGCCTTATATAATGTAGATTTGTGAGTTGATTTTTTTTAAATTTTAGATCGATCAAATTTTGTGTTCAGTTTATATACCAGGTATAGAAAGAAATAATACTTAACAATTTCAACAGGTCTGTAATATCAATCGAATAGAATTTGATGTGTAAATGTACAGAAATCAATTATACGGCAGCTTCTTGAAACGACAACCAGTCCACATAAAAGGCCATTGTCGAATCCGTACTTTGGTACGTGATGTACAAATCGTGAAGGCCGGTTGGCGTTGACGGAAGATAGACGGAAATGTTGCCGATAGGACACCATATCGGATACGAGTACCTGATGGAAATAGTGGTCAATGGTGGACTGACGAAATCATCCAGGAACAGGCTCACAATTCCCACTGCAGTAGCGTTCCCACCGTTAGTGTTGTACGCGAACGTAACCGACTCCGCTCCTATCGATCCAAAATCCAGCCCGTAGTAACCCAGAGTCGTTCCGTAGTTCGACATACCCATCCTGTATGTGTTTTCTTGAGATTCCGAAGGGCAGGGAGCCACTTTGTTCAGTCCCACATTTTCCTGGTAGTCGTAATTTTCCGCTTCTATTTTCTCGAACGGAGTTTTATGAAACGTAGAGTTGGGCATTACGGAACAACTGACATCCGTTCCATATTGGCAGAGCAAAAACAACGCAGTTATTACTTTGAATAGCATTGCAATTTTAGTAATTGTAAGCTACACGTAATTATTGATTTGGTTAACAGCAAAATCTTGTTGTAATTTTAGGCGGATTACTTGGGTTTATATAGAAAACATAATCTCAACAATTTAAACAGGTTATAAGTAACTCAACTTATAGACACCTTTGGCGATAAATTTGACATACCGCGGCATATTAAAATGTCAATTATTTGCATTATTTATGGCGTTTAGTTGAAGACATGAAAAGGGAAATACCGATAAAGGTAACGGCTGAGATTTTGCGATTTCGATGAAAACTCTTAAAAATGCCAATCAATTATTAGAATTTGATTGAGAACATGCAGTAAAAAAATAGGAATAAAATACAGCTGTGGGATAAGATTTTGCAATTGGGATAAAGCCCTCCATTCTACATCCGGTTGAAACACTCTCAAGGAACGGAAGCTTATGCTGAAAATATCTATTAATATACTATGAATGGTCATTTAAATACTAAATTCATGTCTAGGCTTCTTGAAACAACAACCAGTCCGCAGCTGCGTTGAGCAGATTGACAGAACAGAAACAACGCAATTACTTGGAAATCATTGATACTTTAATAGTTAACAGCTAGTTACATTTACACAAAAAAAAAATAACAATAAATAAATTGAAAAGCTGTTTTAATATTAAATTTACGTGGCTTGTTGAAACGAAAACCACTCTATATAAAAAATTAATGAATCTGTAGTTTGGTAGGCAATGTACAAGTCGTGGACTCCCTTTGGCGTGGACGGAAGAAAGACGGTAAGGTTGCCTTCGGGACAAAATACCGGAACGTAGTGCCTGACTGTAATAGTGGCCAACGGTGGACTGACGAAATCATCCAGTAACAAGCTGATCGTTCCCACTGAAGTTGCGTTTCCAGAACCGGTGTTGTACGCAAATGTTACCGACCCAGCTCCTGTCGATCCAAAATCTAGCCCGTAGTAACCCAGAGTCGATGAGGGAGTAAGCATTTCTATCCAGTAGTCATACGCTTCAGATTCCGGAGAGCAGGAGGTCTCTTTGACTACGCCTACGTGTTCGGCGTAGTCGTAACTTTCCCCTTCTAATTTCTCGAACGGAACTTTGTAAAAAGTTGAGTTGGGCATTATTGCGCAACTAACTTCCGTTCCATATTGACACACCAAAAGCGAGGCAATTATTAATTTAAAAAACATCGCGATTTTAATATATTATTTGGCTAAGAATGAAAAGTGATTTGCAACAACCGATGCAGTTTTAAAAGATGTTGATGTTTAAAGCGATTAATTGGGGTTTATATAGAAAAAAAAATAATCTTAACGATTTGAAGAGGTAATAATATAAAAACCAATAGAATTATTTTTATTGAAAACTTACAAAAAAAAAAAAAAAAAATTAGCTCGTAAATACATTTTTGAGTGTTCTTATCGACCTATCGGTAAACTAACCTTGAGTTGAATTAATTTTTCCATTAATATTTCCTCAGTCAAATTCGATTCGATTGGCGATTTGGAGTGTTTTTGTCCCAATTCCCAAAACTAATCTAAATTACAAGCTTTACTTCCTCTTGAAACACTATTTTATTTAAGTTCAGATGTTGATATGAAAAAAAAAACAACCTTCGATTTACTAAAGAACTCGGTTATAATAAAGTTAAAGAGATGAGAGTATTTTAGGCTCGCTATATCCGAGTAACATTACGTGCCACATAACCTGCATTTCGTACAAAATTAAAAAGCGATTGATGGATTCCTTCACTAGTAGGCCTACACCTTGAAACTGTGAACACATTTTCATCAAAAAATAGATAAACACTTAACTTTTTTTTAATAATCACTATCGTTTGATTTTGACTGTCGTTTTATAAGAGAATTGAAAGGGAGTGAATAGCCATATGATATAATGTTATGTGCTAAGCGCGTCCATCACTGTGGAGAGAAATGCGAAGAATGTGTTACCGGAAATGGTGGTCTTTCTCTCTCGACGGGTGGTGGTTGCGTGTGTGTGTGTGTGGGTGGCGCCCTCTCTCTCTCTATCACGATGGACGTCGATCGCTGTCGTCGAGGGTGGCGCTCCTTTATCCCATTGTTAGTGAATGGTGTTGGGTGGAACCCTCCGATCACGTGATACCCATCAATGTTTACATTCAAACATATTGTTTATCTCCTTTCAAACTAATGATAACAATAAAATAAAAAAAAAATACGAGCTAAAATAAATAATCGATAAATTATTAATTCGTAGAAACGAGTATTTTTTTTTATTATTATTATTATCTTTGATCAGTTAAAAATAAAATTACTTTTAACTGTAAATTCTACTTATTTTCTGAAACTCCCTTTATTCTATATGAAACTTTGAAGTTAATAATAAGGTTGTTCAACAATCACTAGGAATTTTTTTTTTTTAAATTGTCGTATAACGAAAAGGAATTTTGATGCGATTTGCTGACGTCACTGCAAGATAAGGATCAGAAAAAGATGTTTCTCTTACAAAAAGTGATAGTTCGCCTGCAGATGGCGTTGTAGCGAGACGAGATTTAAATGATAGTGAGATTTGCTGCTATTGTCATCGATGACGTCACCGATTGGTGGTCCGAGGTTAATCGTTCATCAGCCGCCAGAGGGGGGAAGGGGGGGGGGGGGGATGACCAGCTGATGACCACTAACGGGTGCCGCCGCTGCTACCTCTCTTGACCTACCGGTTCCCTGCTGCTAATTGTCCCCTTCGCCAACAACAACAACAAATTAACGCACGCCATCTTTCAATAACGCAAATTCCATTCGTATTCATTTACATAATTATTTTTAATTAAATTTTCTAATTAATGTACTTTGTATACTTTCGTTTAAAAATTCCGGGAGTTTGCGATATGCTAATTAATTAAAATAAAACTGGTTTTTAAAGTCCGTATTTTCATTTTGAACTCGCTGTTTTATCTTCATTAAGGACCGAAAATTATATAACCAATTTTAATGTCGATTATCAATTTAAAAGTACCACTTGTGGACTTGGACCGATTTGAAACTGCGCGTCGCATTAAATTATACAAGGTGTACGGAAAAAAAAGTGCACCCGACTGAATGAGTATTAAATCTTTTTTATTAATTCAAATACAGTATTATACTGTAAGTCGTTCTTAATTTTTTTAAAATCGTTCATGATTTTTTTAAAAATCGTTCATGATTTTTTTAAAAATCGTTCATGATTTTTTTTAAAAATCGTTCATTATTTTTTTTAAAAAATCGTTCATTATTTTTTTAAATGTCGTTCATGATTTTTTTAAATGTCGTTCATGATTTTTTTAAATGTCGTTTATGATCATTTTTTTAAATGTCGTTCATGATTTTTTTTTAAATGTCGTTCATAATTTTTTTTAAAAGTCGTTCATTATTTTTTAAAATCGTTCTTAATTTAAGGAAAATCGTTCATTAAATTGCAAGAATGTTCTTTACTTTACGAACGTCGTTCTTAGTTGATGGCATAGTGAGTGTGTCTAATGCTTGTTTTGAGACCGGAAGTAGCCTAGATATTGTAAACACAGAATAGAACAATAATTATTATTCAAAGGATGTAATACTCATTCAGTTGGGTACGCTTTTTTTTCCTTTACACCGTGTATACATATTTTTTAATTAAAAAAATAATTAGCATTAATTTTTTCCCAAATTTTATTATAATGAAAAAAAAATTGTCTTAAACAGTTTTAAATATGTGAAAGAAAAAAAAAACTTAATATAAACACTTAATAAATTTGATTGTGAACTAATTCTCACGAAATTAGGTCAAATTAACAGTTTTTATTATAATAATAAAAATTAATCTTCGGTTTTTATTACTATTATTATTATTAATTATAAAGGTTAATGTTTACACTCTGCGTATATATATATATTTTTTTAATTAAATTTTTTATAAATAAACAATGATTAAATTTTTAAGCGAAATTTAAACCGAAGTTAATTTCACTAAAATTAAAAACGTGTTATTATAAAAAAAAAAAATTGATGAGAAAAGAAAAAAAAGAAGATGGCGACGTAAATAGATGACGTCATCGTACAACCGGTTTCATCGGGTGTGAGGTAGGCATTAGGTCGCTCTCTCCTACGCCACCAGGGGGCTACCTCTCTCTCTCATTCACTCACTCGAGGAGAGAGAGTCACTCTTCGTTCACCCTGCGCTCCGAACAGTCGCTCTACGTGCGCGCGCGCATACCGGAAGTGGATTAAGTGACTTCGGCGTTTTTAATCTCGGTTTACGCGTGTGTGAGTTTGCGGATAATCGCATAAGTGCTGCGAGCATCGACATCCGAGCGGAAGTAGGTGTGTTCACCCTCGGATGAGCATCCTTCCCCCACGACCGGAAGAGAGAACACACGGACTTTGATAACACGAGGTAATTATTGTTATTTTCATTTATTAAATACCGGTATGGGAAAATGAAAAATTATTGTCGAGGGAAAAAGAAAAACGAGGATGCGCTCAACACGCATGCGCAAAGCTTTTAGTGCCGGTTGTTTGGATAGCGAGTGTAGTTCTGAAATGTTAACCTGGATTTATCAATCTGAATTTAGACAATAATTCTTTTTTACTGAGCGAGATTCAGCTTCAACGAGGGAGATTAAGTTTCCGTTCCTCAATCGGGTTTAAAGTTTCCATGAACAAACGAGATTAAAGTTTCTTCAGTCGAGATTAAGTTTCCAAAATTCCATGCACAAATGAGATTAAGTTTCCACAAACGAGATTAAAGATTTTCAATCGAGATTAAGTTTCCATAAACGAGATTAAAGCTTTTCAATCGGGTTTAAAGTTTGTTCAATCGAAATTAAAGGTTGCTCAATCGAGATTAAGTTTCCACAAACGAGATTAAAGTTTGTTAAATCGAGATTAAAGTTTTTCAATCGAGTTTAAAGTTTGTTCAATCAAGATTAAAACTTTTCAATCGAGATTAAGTTTCTACAAACGAGATTAAAACTTTTCAAACGAGTTTAAAGTTTGTTAAATCGAGATTAAAGTTTTTCAATCGAGTTTAAAGTTTCTCCAATCGAATATAAAGGTCGCTCAATCGAGATTAAGTTTCCACAAACGAAATTAAGTTTTCCTCAAAAAAAGATGGAAAAATAATACAGTGAAACGAGCGTTAAAAGATGAGCACATAAAACTAGATCAGTGAATTCTCAAGCAACGCAAGTGGTTTTGACTAAACGAGATTAAAATTTCACAAACAAAGATTTTAATTAAATCAACGTTTTTCTTTGAGCGAAAAACTAAAAACTTAACTAATTAAAAAAAAAAGCGAAAAACTGCGATCAGCTGAATTGAAGATTAAATAAAACCAGATCAAGAAAATTCCTCTAAAAATGGTCTTAACTTTAGTCTTAAACTAGATTTAAAAAAAAACTTTTTAACATGCCACCGAAAGTAAGGTTTTTTATTAAACCAGATTAAATTGAACTGGATCAAAAAGGTTTCTTAAATCTAGTTTAAACGTCTTAATCTGGATTTTTTTAATAAAATTTTCAATAATGGGGAATTTTAATAATAGTAAATTTGTCGTTCAATTAAGTACGATGAATGACGTAAGCAATTTGCATTGACGTCATCGGGATGAATCACCTTGCGCTTTGCGGGCAGCGCCACCACGCGTCAAGCGTTGACAGGCGGCCATATTCTTTTTTTTTTTATTTAAATTTTTATTTTTGAGAAGATGTCAATGAATGAAGATAAAAAAAACAAAGTGGAAGCGCACTTAGCGTGACGTATAGCGTGACGTTGCTTTCAAAACGCCTTTAACGCTCCGCATTATTACGTGTACTTCACTTTTTATCAATCATTTCAATGTCAATTCTACTTCCTGTTTACGCGGGTGTTCTGTACGCGGGGGGTGCGGCCAGGAGGGGGGGGGGTGAAAAGGGAGGTGCAGTCTATAGGCAGGGGCATTACATTATAGCATGAAATAGAGGGGGAGCGGGGTATAAATTTCTTATTACTTATTGAACAACCTTTCGTTTACGTAACAAATTCCTATAAAATAAACCGGTGATTTTAAAATACGTAGAATATTTTTTTTTTTCTTAAAATTAATCTTAGGAATTATTGAACAGCTCTCTTAATTGACGTAACTTTTCCCTATAAAAAAGGGGAGCGTTCATAAAATATGAGGACTTTTTAAATACCCTTATTATATATGATATTTTTTTTTCCATTTTTATTTTAATAATAACAATATTAATAAATAAAAGTCAAAACTAATAATAAAAAAAAATGATGTAAAAAAAAAAAAAACAATAAAAAAAAAATTTATTTCAATTTTATCGCAGCACTAAATATCAATCAAAATGAGGGAGAGCACTTAACATCAACTCGTAAGTGGAAAAAACATTAATAATATTAGTTCTAGTATTATTATTATTATTATTATTATACAATAATACCAAAAAAAAAAAAAATTTATGTTCGCCATTAAAAAAAATAATAAAATAAAGTTTTTGTTATCGGCGGGTGCGCGTTGAACGAGGGAAGCGGAAATGGTAGCTAAAATTTTTTGAAGTTGCGTCTGTTTTTCTCGCACTCGGCGATAACAATGGAAGTGACGTGAGGTGGGAGAGCTCATCAAATGGCACGTGAGAAGCCCTCCCACTCCACCATCACTCTCTCTCTCACGTTGAGAGTGATCCGATATTAATCAACGCTAATTAACAGAGTCAAACAATAAAACAAAGTGAGAATTGACCTCTTCAACCCCTTCACTCGTTCGCATTAACCCAAGTTGGCTCTTTTCTACTTTTAACCCGCAGCAGTCTCACCCGCTCGTAGAAGCTGGTGTTGGTGGGGCCGATGGAAAAAAGAGCCGCACTCGAAATAACAAAAAATAATTACCACGATTAACTTCTATTGTTACGAAATTTTCAGTAGGTCTACACATGCGCAGTACAAATACAAAGATTCTCAGACGCAATAAAACCTGTTTAAGACGGTACTCAAGTTATCTTGTCCGCTCGTACAGGTTTCCGCCTTAGTATGGGAGTGGGGAAAAAACAATGCGAATCAGCTGAAATACCTTTAATGTTATTGTCCGCTTTAAGCAGGTTTGTAATATCTTGAACGCTTAAAATGTAGGCTAAGTTCGTTTCCGTTTTAGACAGGTTTATCATAACTTTGGTGTTCAAAATTCAGACTCATCTCCGCTTTATATAGGTTTTCCGTTTTAGATAGCTTTTCCGCTTTTAGAGTTAATTGCGTTTCCAACTTCTTTTGTCCCTCCTTACAAGTTATCTTCTCCTCTCGTGCAGGTTTCCGCTTTAGTAAGAGAGTGGAAAAACACACCGCGAATCAGCTGAAAACCTTTAATGTTATTGTCCGCTTTAAGCAGGTTTATAACATGTTTGGTGCTTAAAATGTATGTTTATTTCCGTTTTACATAGGTTTGTCATAACTTTGGGTGTTGAAAATTCACGTTCATCTCCGTTTTAAGTAGGTTTTCCAATTTAGGCAGGTTTTCCGCTTTAGATAGGTTTTCCGCTCTTTAGAGTTAAATGCGTTTCCAACGTTTTTGTCCCTCCTTACAAGTTTCCTTACGATTTCCATTAAAAGTCCGGAAGTGACATCACGACTTGTGACGAGGGAAAATCATAAGAATAAGAAAACCAAAAACCTTTCTCTTAAGAATTTTTTCTTATCTTAACAATTATTTTCTTAAGTGTGCTTTTAAAGTGCACGTGAGCCCATTGACTTTCGCTGAAAATAACTCACTTTGCGGACACAAAAAATAAAACAATACAAAAAAAAAAGTAATACGTGAGGAATGACGTCATTAAAAATATTTCTACTAAAAATAATAACAATAAAAAAAAAAAAAAGCGATTAGAATGGAATTTCTTAAATGTGAGAAAAATGGCGTTTTTTTTTAAAAAGTGTTTTAAGTGTGCGCGTGAGCGGTAGAAGCGGTGCCACCAGGGGGAGCGGTGCCAATTATCACGTGTTTAACACATTTTTTTATTCGACTTTAAAAAACTAAAACCAAAAAAAAAAAATCAACTTTTACTACTTTGTTGTTTTTTTTATTTTTTTTCAAAGCGCGCTTCCGTTTCCGGGTTGCTTTGAGTTGAGCTTATTACGCCCACGACCGCCGACTCTACAGGGTGGCGCGTGGGGTGGGTGGGATAAAGGAAAACGTGACATCGATGAAAACGATGGACAAATTATGTGAAAAATGCGAGTCAAAAAAAAAAAAAATCTCCCTCGTTATTCGCGGATTTTAAAAAAAGGAAAAGTTAAGAAAAAGCGAAAACCAAAAATGACGTCACCACTCATTAAAAAAAAACATTTTCTTTCAACGTTAATTATCATTTTAAGGATAATAAATTTTTAAAAAAGTCATAAAAATGAGAGAGAGGAAAAAAGAGATGCAAAATATGAGTGGAAATAATTTAGTGTGAAATTTTGGTCATAAAAAATAAAAAAAAAAAAAAGTGAAATTTCTGTTTTATGCTAATTTTAAAATTTTGCTCACTTTTAACGCTGAAATATTTTTGCGGTTTTAAAAAATGATATCACTAACCGTCATTTTTAACCGCCAAATATTTTTCAACTTTAAAAAAAAATTTCAGAAAATTATTTAAAAAAAAAAAAAAAGAAAATAATTTACAGATTTTATTGATTTTTTTTGAACTTTAAAAAGTGCAATCAACTCTCTCTTTTTCAATCATTATTTTAGGGAAATCGTTCTCTATTCTACAAAAATCGTTCTCTATATTAGGAAAATCGTTCTTAGTTTTACGAAAATCGTTCTTAGTTTAATGAAAATCGTTCTTTATTTTAAGAGAATCGTTCTTTATTTTATTGAAATCGTTCTCTATATTACGAAAATCGTTCTCTATTCTAGGAAAATCGTTCTTAGTTTAATGAAAATCGTTCTTTAATTTAAGAAAATCGTTCTTTATTTTATTGAAATCGTTCTCTATTTTATTGAAATCGTTCTCTATATTACGAAAATCGTTCTCTATTCTAGAAAAATCGTTCTTAGTTTTACGAAAATCGTTCTTAGTTTAATGAAAATCGTTCTCTATTTTAAGAAAATCGTTCTTTATTTTAGGGAAATCTTTCTCTATTATTACGAAATTCGTTCTTAGTTTTACGAAAATCGTTCTTTATTTTACGAAATTTATTGTTCTTCGTTGATCAAAGTCGTTCTCAGTTTAATATAAAAGTGGTTCTTTATTTATTTTTGGAAAATCGTTCTTATTTTCATGAAAGTCGTTCTTATTCAATAAACTGTAAAAATAACTCGCTAAACTCTAATATTGATTTTTACCAAACTTTTTTTTAAAAAAAAATTATTAAATAAAAAAAAATAAAAAAAATTTAATTTTTAATTAAAAACTAGAAAGCGTGACGTCATCCGATCAAACTTTTCAATAGAAATGAGAATAGAAACAAAAGACGAGAGAGTTTATTGACACACATAATATTAGTTTATTTTTTTGAGTATGTGTCCCGCGGCGTCCCCTGCCTTGAGCACCACCCACCCCATACGCTATTGACGGTGGCACGTGCACAATGAAACGTCGGCGCACACTCTCAAATGTGTCGTCACCAATTAAAAAGCTATTTAGGCCAATCGGCTGGCCCCATTCCCTTACACCGGCCCCCCCCACACGCCCCCTAGCGGCGAGAACAAAGAGCGCCGCCGCTCATTTCATTATTATTATTAATTAACATAAATAAATAATAAAAAAAAAACACGCTTAATTCGATTTAAATAAATATTAATAAAAAAAAATCAAATAAAAAAAAAACTTCCTGCTTGCGCGCGCATAATATTGTTATTATTTGCGTATATACAGGGCGGGTGCAAAACAACAAGAAAAAAATAAGAAAAGCGGAAATGAAAAGAAACAGTTTTTTTTTTCTTTTTTTTTCGCTAACTAATTGTCGTTCAAATTGCGCTGCAGCCGATTACAATGCAATTGGAAAACACCTAACGCTACTCTATTATTATTATTTTTTTTTTAATAGGAATTTTTTTTTTGTTATGAAATTGTGTGAGTAATATTCATTTAAAATTAAATCGAACCAATGGCCGATTGTTTAAACCAAATGACTAAGGCAAATACAATGTGTTGTTCGCTTACCCTATTGTTAGCAACATTTTCATTAAATATTTTTATGCTGCTGCAATTATTATCTCGTTAGAGCGCAATTTTTTTTATACCATATTGGGAAAGTTTAGTGAGTCTCCATTAGAATTTACTAAAATTTCAGAGTCTACTAAAACTTTTTTTTTTAGTTTTAATGATTGTTTTTGGAGTTTAATAGGAGAGTTTTTAGAGATAAATAAGTGTGTTTTTTTTTTTGGTTTTAGAGTTTAGTGGGTATTTTTAGAGTTTAGTAGGACAGTTTTTAGAGCTAAATAAGTGGTTTTTTTTTTGTTTTCGAGTTTAGTGAGTATTTTTAAAGTTTAGTAGGAGAGGTTTTAGAGCTAAATAAGTGTTTTTTTTAGTTTTAGAGTTTAGTGAATGTTTTTAGAGTTTAGTAGGAGAGTTTTTAGTGCTAAATGAGTGGGGTTTTTTTGTTTTAGAGTTTAGTGAGTGTTTTTAGAGTTTAGTAGGACAGTTTTTAGAGCTAAATAAGTGTTTTTTTTTTTGTTTTCTAGTTTAGTGAGTATTTTTAGAGTTTAGTAGGTGAGGTTTTAGAGCTAAATAAGTGTTTTTTTTTTTTTGGTTTTAGAGTTTAGTGAATGTTTTTAGAGTTTAGTAGGAGAATTTTTAGCGCTAAATAAGTGGGTTTTTTTTTTTCGTTTTAGAGTTTAGTGAGTGTTTTCTATTTTAGTGAAGTGCTAAAAAGAGATTTAGTGCTGGTGTGAGTTTGTGATTTGAACGTGGAAAAATCTAGTTTCACTTAAGTGTGCTAAATCGTGTGACTGATCGAGATTAAGTTCTTTAAACTAGTTTTAAGAAAGTTTAGTGTTGTTATTTACTAAGATTCGAGTTTAGTGAGCGTTTTTCTATTCTCTTTTCATTTTCAGTGTTAAACTCGCCGTTTTGTTTTCGTTTTGTGTGTTTATTATATGCATCAATCGTTTTCGCTTTTATTATTATTTTTTTTGGCGGGAAAGGCAGTGTGAGAGCAGAGTGAGTTTCCGCGTCCATAAAGCAAAGCGAGTGCGTTGAATGGCGGGAGAAACGGAGGTGTAAATCCGGCCCCGATTTGTTTAAAGGGATTTGCGACTGACAAACACTGAATCGCTGCTTCACAATGCAAACTTATTTGCATACAAATACACGTACACAGAGAGATAGAAAGAAAGAGTGAGAGAGAGGTAAACAATAGAAGGAGCAAATAGGTAATAAAAAGCGATGGAAATTAGCGCGGAAATCACAAATTTATACGCAAACAGTCAAAAGTGTGCACGGGCACACCTCGCACTTGAGAAACGCACCGCGTTCCAAAAGTTCAACCTGGTTGGGTTAGGGCTTTCTCAACGCACCCAACGCGTGCAATTTAATTTAGTTTGGAGCTAAATCTCGTTTAATTATTGTGTTAAATCTCGTTTAAAGCTGAGTCCAATTTCCTGTTGAAACTTAATAATCGATTAATTGAAATTCGATTATAGAAAATTGGGCGAAGAGTGGAAAAATTGAGCGTAATTGAGCGTACCGGTAGGTGTGAATGTGTGAAGCGCCGAGTGTGAAATTGAGCGCGAAATGAGCGTAAAAAAAAGGCGCCAAATGATTTAACCTAATTAATTTGGTACCGTTAATTATTATATATTATTATGAATCTCAAACACATTTTCACGCCTCAATCTTTTTCTTCCACGCCGGCGGACGAACCGGAAGTAGAAAATAACAATAGCTGCCTCCCCCCCTAAGTCCCCTTCTCTCACTGGGCGGGTGGGCGTGGCCTGTTCACACGCAGCTGAGAAAACAATTTGGAAACGAAAATAAACAAAAACGTTTCAAAAAAAAAATATTATTTAAATGTTTTTTTTTTGTATTGTCTGCGCAAGTGGCGCTTTCCATAATAATCATAAAAATAAACAAATATTATGCGTAAACAATAGAGAAAAACATTTTCGTTCTTTAAATTTAGTAAACAACACTTTTGTTGTTGTTTTTTTATTATCGTACATTATTATATTTTCAAAATTCGATGAAAAAAAAATAGAAAAAAGTTTTTTTTTTTGAGACACCCTGTAAACTATTTTTATAATCATTTCCGGTTTAACTAGTTTAAAAAACTTGTTTAATTGATTTTTTTTTCTTAGATTTTTTTTTTTTTAAGTAAAATAGTCTACAATTGATTTTAAAATGTTAAAAAAAAAAAAAATTTAAGTTATTTAAATCTCAAGATTTAAGATTTAAAAACTTGAGTTAAATCTTCGATTAAATCTGAGTTTTTTAAAAAAAAACAATTAATTTTCTAAAAAAAAAAAAAAAAAAAAAAAAATTAAACAATGTGTATTTTTTTTTTTTTAAAAAACAGTAAAAAAAATGATTCAAAAATTATTGAGGTTTATTGTTTTATTATTAAAAACAATTCCGACTTAATTAGGTTAATTTTATCCGCTACCTAACTTCCGGTTCACTTTGCATTTTTTTTTTTTTTATAATATTTTAAAATTTTTTTAAAAAAAAAAAAAAAAAACTTTTTTTTGCTAATTATTCATTTTGATATTGTTGAGCGCTAATTGCAGTTAATTAAGCGGAATTAATTCTCATTGATTAAGCTCGTGATCGGTTCAATAATTCACTAACGTTCCCACCATTCTTCAAGCTACGGTAATTATCCCGTGGGAGAGATCGATCCGTGAGTGACGTCATCACCACTCCGAGTGACGTCATTTTTAACGCGTTCATTTCTAACGGTTATTTTTTAATAGTTCAAATTTGCCATTAAATCTAATTGATAATTTTTTTATTCCCCGTTATTTTTGCTAGCGGTTTTTTTTTTTTTTTTTAATTCAACTTCCGCTTTGTCTTAATTATTATTAATGACGGTGACGCTGGAGGTGAAGGAGAAGGAAAGAGAAAGCGTTATGCGGTGACGTCAGAGGTTGACCTCGCGCTGACCGCTTCTCTTCTCATTACATCCCTTTACTACGCTTTTTTATTTATTTTTTTTTCTTGGCGCCAAAAAAAATATATAATTTATTAACCGGCTTCCGCTTACAACTAATTAACATTCACTTCTACAACAACAACAACAAAAAACAATGTTTTTGCGTTGAAAAAATGCAAAAAAAAAAATGTGAAGAATTTATTTAATTTAATTTTTTTTATATAATTAAAATTCCACAAAAAAATCTAATTTTATGTACTTAAATTTTTTTTATGTATAAATTATTTTTTTTAAAAAAATAAATAAATAAAAATTACAATTGAAAACTTTGTTTTTTTTTTTTTTTTTGGTAGAGATAAGAAAAATGCGGAAACATTTTTAGTTAATTAAAATTGAAAAATTTTGATGCAAATATTTTAATTAAAATTTTTTTGTTTACGAAAATCGAAAATTTTGCAGAGAGAAAAATTTTAATCGTTTTTTCTTAATTAATTTTCATTTAACAAAAAATTAAAAAAAAAAAAATTCGTTTCAAGGATTTATTCGTAAAAAAAAAAAAAACAATTATAAATTTTATTTTTATTCAGTGGAAAAATAATAGTTTTGATAAAATAATATCGATAATAAAAAAAAAGAATTTGAATGAAAACGATTTTTGATTAATTGACCTAATTTAATTGAATCTCACGCTTTTTTTTTTTTTTTTTTTTAATATTATAAGGTACCGATAATGATAATAAAATTTTTTGAATAATTTCACCTTCGAAAAAATAATGCGCGAAAAGAAAGATTTACGAGAAAAATGACGCAAGACAAAAATCAATTGTTTTTTTCGTCTTTCACCGCAAAAAACACATTGAAACAACAGAAGAAAAAAAAACGTTTTTTTGTTAAATAAATAACAAAAAAAAAAATAGAAGAGAGACCCGCTCCAAAAACTAATCGGAAAAACAACAACGCAAAAAAAAAAAAAAAAAAGTTCGATACAACGAACGTCAATACAACGAATTATTTTTCTACCGCAATCGAAATTTCTGATATAACGAACTTTCTGATACAACGAAATTCAAAACTGAAGAAAATCTCTGCTCTCGCGTTTTGTCAAGGATTGTCATCTCGAAAGAAGCGCGTTCGGAACGTCAGTGAGCGCATGTAGCACGCGTACGCATAGGTTAAGCTAATGGGTAGTGCGCGCCGACTACTCGAACACACCACCTGTTGCGTTTTTCATTTTAAAATTCCATTTCAAAGCCAATTAAAACAGTAAAATGCAAAATCAAACTCACGACTGAATAGGAATAACCCGTTAAAAATCAATTACATTTAAATAAACATCTCTCTCATACATAAATACGCTAATAATTACGTATAAATAATGTACGTACTCCAATTACTACTCCGATAGTTTCTATCGCGAAATAAGCGCGTTCTCAAAGTCGGTGCGCGCATATAGCACGCCTACCGCAGGTGGAGAACCGTGCCGACTATTAGAACACACCACCTGTTGCGCTCTTCATTTTAAAAACTCTCATTTAAAACCCAATTAAAACAGTAAAATGCAAAACAAACTCACGAATAAATAGTAATAACCCGTTAAAAATCAATTACATTTAAATAACCATCTCTCTCATACATAAATACGCTAATATTAAATGAATGTGTACTCACTACTAGTTAGGCGAGGGAGAGCTGTAGCGCCACCTACCGCTCTTTCTTCGGCAAACGTACAGTAGCTGCGTCGGTAATGGCGACCCCGCGTCTCTTGTGTGTATCGGTCAATTAAATTCCGATGGATTAATAAGTTTTCACGCTCGTTTTACGTCGGGTTCGGTATGAGGGGTGGCGGATGACTTTAGGTGAGAACTATTTCAATTGACACTCGCGAATTAACGTAAGTTAAACGGCTGATAAATTCGATAATTCACTTTCGCTCTCCCCGTGACGTCACGCCTTCTTCTTCCCGGTTCAATTTTTATCTTCCCTTCGGTTGATATGACTTTTTAAGTTTTTAAGCTAATGTCGCGAACTTTAACTTCGATAACGTCACTTGTCACGTCTTCAATAGCTACCGCTAGTTTTGTTATAATCCTCGATCCCGCACTCGGCGTCTATCCCGGCGAATGTGTCGGAACAATTTCACGTATATATCCAGAGAGAAATGAATCGGACGGAATGGCTACGGGAACAAATCACGGTAAACTACAAGTTAACTGTCCGTTACGGGAAGGGGGGGGAGGTGCACGAATAAACATGTTTCGAACGGGACTTTTACAGGGTCAAACAATAAGTTTCTAACGGGATTTTTACAAGGTGAAATAAAATGGTTTTTAACGGGGGGGGGCTTTTACAATGTGAAGCAAAATGTTTTTAATCTCGTTTAAGAAGGGGGGGGGGGGGGGGGTTTAATTATTTATACAGGGTGAAACAAAAAAAGTTTTTAAACTTAATTTTTACAGGGTGAAACAAAAAAAGTTTTTTAATGGTTTTAATTATTTTTACAGGGTGACAGGGTATTTGTCGATGTTTTTACAGAGTAAAAAAAAAAATTTAACTACATAATTTTGTAAACAACCAATTAACTGTCGTTACAGAGGTGCACGAAAAAAGAAGTTTCTAACGGGATTTTTACAGGGTGAAACAAAATGGTTTTTAATCTCTAAAATTGTTTTTACAGGGTTTTTTAGTACAGGGTGATAAATAATAATTTGTATAAAGTTTTTTTTTTTACAGGGTGGGGAAAAAAAATTTTTTTAAAGCACTTTTTACCGGGTGAAAAACATTCTTTTTTTTAATCAAAAAAAAAAAAAAAAAAACTAACTTAATTTGTTTGTAAAACGTGAACTTGTAATGTTAATGAAGTAGGTAGACGCAGTCACTTGGACATTGCTATTTAATTTTAATTTAGGTAAATTTAAATTTAATTCATTTTATGACGTCATTTTTTTTTTTTTTTTAATTTTATTTCCGCGTTTTTACAGGGTGAAAAAATTTAAATAAATTAAAATTAAAGGTTTTTAACGTGTTATGTAAAATCTTAGAATTATAATCTCGATGTTAAACTTATCTAATTATTATTTACACACAGAGATTTTTTTAGTGTTTCACTAATTTTGCGAATTCAGTATTTTTAGAATTTAATGATAATTTTTTAGTTTTAGAAAATTTGTGAATTATTTTTGAAAATATTTTTGCTGGGTTTTTTACATTAAATTTGAGGTTTTTTTTAAGGTTTGACCTCTGCGCATTTTCGTAAAATTCCGCGTTTTCGACGAACAATTCAAAAACATTTTTTTTTTTTGAAATTTTTTTTTTTTTTTAGAAAAAAAAATGTATTTATTTATATATTTTTTTTGACTAAATTTTTCTCCTCATTTCGGAGGTAAAATGTTTTTGGCGCCGAAATTGGGTGACGCTTTTTGCCTCGCTCGACCTCGTCACTCTCCTCTCTCTCTCACTTTTAGATTCAATAAAAGAGTACAACTTTAACAACGGAAAAACGAAAAAAAAAAAACACGTAATTGCTTTTGCTCAACAAATTTATTTTTACACACAAAAAAAAATCAATAGAAAAAAAAAAAAAGAAAGAGTTGAACTTGTAAAAATTATTTCGAATGTTTGTTTTTATCGGCGGATGACGTCATCAAACAACTCATTTTTTATGTAACAAAAAAAAAAAAAAAAAAAAAAATAGAAGGGAATTTCAACCGCAAAAAAAAAAATTGTATTATTACTGTTAATTGAATAGGAAATGACGTCACTCATTTTTTAAAAATGAAAAATAGAAGTTTGGTTTAGTGAAACCATTTTAACGGTTTAGTGAGCTTCGTACTTAATAATAATTATCAGAGTACATCAATTTTTTTTTATTTTTATTAAAAGTACTTATTAAGTACTTGCACTTGAAAATATTTTAAAGTACTTTTTGCATGTATTGATTCCATTGAAAATGCTCGGCGTCCATTTTGTAAACAATGGCTCGGTCGTCGTCGTCGATTTCTCCTCTCCAATTAGCTGATAATTGAGGTGAGAGGAAGCGTAATTGATCGATCGGCGGCGCATGCGCGGTGGGGATGGATGGCATTGACCTTTTTTTTTCTGCTGGGTGGGTCAAGGCGAGGTCATCATCCGGTCCACCTTGCCCTCGGCGCTTCCTCCATTCCACGCATTCCCTCCCTCCGTCCCGGGGCGGGGTCACTAGAGGGAGGTGCAAAGGGGGGGGGGTCGAGTGGGTGGGGGAAACACCTTTCACTACTACGAAAATTATTACGAACACGTTTTTAACGATGGTTAAGTGCGCGCACTTACTGTTCCTCTCACCATTCTAATATACTCACTAAAATCGTAATAATTAGTAAGTGAATGATTTTCGAGCGTTTAACTAAAAATTTAATAGTATTAGTGTTACTAAGTTTAGTGTCAATGAAGCCGCTTACTAAAGTGGAATTTAGTGCTCCCTTATAATTTGTATCCGAGTATTTTTTTTTACTAAAGTTAATTTAATCTTTACTAAACGTTCGATTAAAATTTTTTTTAGTTGGTGGAGTACTAAAGTGAAATTCGGAAGTTATTAGTGGCAATTTAGCGCTTCTAAAACTTTAACTAAAGTGAATTTAGTGGTCATGAAAGTGAGTTTAGTGGTTAGCAAAGTGAATTTAGTGGTTAGCAAAGGAGTTTAGTGATTACGAAAGTGAGTTTAGTGGTTACGAAAGTGAGTTTAGTGGTTATGAAAGTGAGTTTAGTGGTTAGCAAAGTAAGTTTAGTGGTTATCAAAGTGAGTTTAATTGTACTAAAGTGAGTTTAGTGGTTGTTAAAATGAGTTTAGTGGTTGTTAAAGTGCGTTTAGTGGTTAGCAAAGTGAGTTTAGTGGTTAGAAAAGTGAGTTTAGTGGTTAGCAAAGTGAGTTTAGTGGTTAGCAAAGGAGTTTAGTGATTACGAAAGTGAGTTTAGTGGTTATGAAAGTGAGTTTAGTGGTTACGAAAGTGAGTTTAGTGATTATGAAAGTGAGTTTAGTGATTATTAAAGTGAGTTTAGTTGCACTAAAGTGAGTTTAGTTGCGCTAAAGTGAGTTTAGTGATTACGAAAGTGAGTTTAGTGATTATGAAAGTGAGTTTAGTGATTATTAAAGTGAGTTTAGTTGCACTAAAGTGAGTTTAGTTGCGCTAAAGTGAGTTTAGTGATTACGAAAGTGAGTTTAGTGGTTAGCAAAGTGCATTTAGTGGTTACGAAAGTGAGTTTAGTGATTATGAAAGTGAGGTTAGTGATTATTAAAGTGAGTTTAGTTGCACTAAAGTGAATTTAGTGATTATGAAAGTGAGTTTAGTGGTTACCAAAGTGAGTTTAGTGGTTACCAAAGTGAGTTTAGTGGTTAGCAAATTGAGTTTACTGATTACGAAAGTATGTTTAGTGGTTATGAAAGTGTGTTTAGTGGTTACGAAAGTGAGTTTAGTTGTACTAAAGTGAGTTTAGTGATTATGAAAGTGAGTTTAGTGGTTGTTAAAGTGAGTTTAGTGTGTACCAAATGTTAATTGAGCGTTGATTGAAGCCCTACTAAATTTGAAAAGTATTAAATCTCTAATTTTAAAGTGAGAGTTTAGTGCCTGGTTAAATAAAGCATTTAAAACGGTAAATTGGATACTTAACGGTGTGTGTTTAGTGAACCCTAAAACAACGATTTTTTTTTTCTTGTTTCAAAAAACATGATTTTTTTATTGTTATTATTTGTCGATGGCGAAAATTCCTTTTCGAATATTTAGTCGAACAAATAGCCATAAAAGTTCCGGAACACGATGTTGGAATTCCTCGCCGCGTTCCACGCAGGAAACGTGTTTAAACATAAGTGCGACACGCACTTAACGCGTTTCTCCGTTCGGCTGACTCACCAACCGGTTCCCCCATCACACCCCCCTCGCGCACTGGATGACCACCAGCGCCCTCTATCTACACTCACCGCTATTAACTCATTAGGTGTCGATGAACGGTGGGCCTAATGAACGGGGATCTAATTAAACCCTCCGCTGCCTTTTTTACGACTAATTAAATCCAGATCAAACGGATTAACCAACCATCGCTTTAATTAATTAATTAATGTATTAATTATTAGCTTTGTCTACGGCAATTAAAATCGCCAATTAAACGAGATTAACTTTTTGATGGGAAATGTACTGTAATTAAGGTTTTTTTTTAAACAGGTTTGCGCATGCGCACATTTTTTTTTTTTTTTGATTTTACTCGAAAAAGTAAGTTTGTATTAAATCCTGTTTGAAGAAATTTTAATCTGGTTTAAAAAAAAAAAAAAAAAGAATAGAGATTAAGGCGTTTAATCTAAATTGAGAAAGCTAAAATTTTGGAAAAGGATTGCGCATGCGCACTTTTTTTTTTTTTTTTTTGTATGTTTGTTTTGAATTTGTATTCCAAGATTTATTGAATCTTTGTTTGTCGAAGTTTTAATCTGGTTTTAAAAAATAAAAGTTAACTTCATTTTTAATGGTGCTCAATCTAGATTAAGCAAATCCTGATTAGGAGAGGAAATATGAAATTTAAGGGATTGCGCATGCGCATTTTTTTTTTAGGTGTTTTTTTTAGTAATTTTTCTACTAGAAAATTTTTTATTAATCTGGTTTAATCGAACTTGTTTAATCCTTTCGCTTAATCTAGATTAAGAGAATTTTTTTTTTTTTGTTCGAGCCATAGTTTTTTTAGCGCCAACATTAAGCTCACTCAGCTGATTTTATTTAACTCGACCTAATGAATAGAAGTGAGTGGGCGTGGCCATCGTGTTACGCCCCTCCCTCTATTCTTACTTACACTTTACGCTTATTTTTTCAGTTCAAGTGAAATTTTATTCTTTTTTTTTATGTTTTAAGATTTTTTTTTTTTTTAAAAGGGAAGGTGAAAGCAGAAGCAGTGACCTCCACCGACCTCGTCTATAGGTGTGGTCCTCCCCCCCCCCCACCTACCCCCCTCTCTCTCTCTCTCTCTCTCTGTCTCTCTTCCTAGTCTTAACGTGAATATAACGGTCAAATCAACTCTCACAAATACTTCGTTTTCCATCAATTTTACTTAAAATTCCAATGCAAAATAATAGAAAAAAAAAATAAAAAAATTGAGAGGGAGATAATTCACTTCCGCTTTTTTTTTTTTTTATTTTTTCGGAATTGAAGAGACTTTTATCAAGAAGCAGATTAGTCCATTTTATTTGACTTTTTGAGTGAAAGGATTTCACTCTTTAGAGATGCAAAAGAGGTCCTCTACTGTATGTGTTGGGGGAGGGAAGGGGGGGGGGTGTTGGTCATAATGTAAGGGACCATTCACCAAAAACTAAGGGATGCAAAGAGGGTTTAAAAGGTGCAAAGCGGAAAAGATTTTTACGGACGAGAAAAGTCTGAAAGTGAAAAAAAAAACAATTTTATTGAAAAAAAAAAAAAAACAAAAAAAAAAAAAATTATTGGTAATAAAAAAGATAAAAAAATAAAAAAAAATTAGGAGGAAAAGAGATTCAAAGCGAAAATAAAAGAGATTCAAAGTGAAATTGAAAGCGATTCAAAGTGAAATTGAAAGCGATTCAAGGCGAAACGAGATTCAGAGCGAAATAAAAGAGATTCATAGTGAAAAGCTTGAAATTGAAAGAGATTCAAAGCGAAACGAGATTCAGAGCGAAAATAAGAGATTCAGAGTGAAAATAAGAGATTCAGAGTGAAAATAAGAGATTCAGAGTGAAAAGTTGAAAAGTGAAAGCGATTCAAGGCGATAAGTGAAAGAGCAGCCTCCATTATTGCTATTTTTTTTTTGAATGGCATTTTCATTGATTAGATTTAAATTTTATTATTAATGGGAATTTCACTTAATAAAAATGTTAATTCAGAAATCTGAAATTTTTCTCTAATATTTTAATAACCTAATAATAATAATTATTTTGTATTTAAATAATAATAATAATAATTAAATTTTTTTATTACAGGTTTTCAATCGAAAAATTCGTTTATTTGTTTTCTTCTCGTGTGGAAGTTCATCAGTGACGTCATTAAATTTTGGTAAGTCAACTCTTTATTTTTTTTTTTATTTAAATACTCATTCTACACCTACAGTATACGATGTAAATTGAATCATGTGTTTGACGCGCGCTTTTTTTCTTTCCTCATGTTTGTTGTATTGCGCGTGAGATGGCGCTGGCGTTCGTTTGTTTACCTTTTTGTATTCTGTTTTTGAGGTTGTTGCGCCACCCGATGAGCGGCGGTGCAAATGTTCGAGGAATGTCGCTCCGGGGCGTTAACAGTGCCATTACGAGTATTAAACTAATAACTGGATAATAACAATTAGTCATTTTTTAAAAAAAATTAATTAATATACCAATTACAATTGAATTTTAAGAGGTTTATTTGATCGCTAAAACGTCGCATGCTCCCTTCAAGTCACTTTAAGACCTCAATCTAAGAGTTCTCTATTTTATTTTCGATCCTTTTAAATCATTTTTAATGACCTTTCACCCCTCCCCCTTCTTTCACTCGGGTTTAATGTTGTTTAAAGTTGAAACGAGGTCCCCCTCCCCCCCACTAATACTCACAAATCACGCTGCAGGGGCCTAAATCAAGGGCTAAATTTAGCCGTGGCGAGTGACCTAAAGCGAGGAAAGGTCCTTTCGCCCTATGCCCACCTCATCCATCACTCTCTCTCGTGGGGGGAGGGGAGAAGGGGGTTGGCCGCTGACGTCACTGGATGGACGTCGCCAGCCATTAAGCAGACGCCAGCCTAATAATAATTACGCGCCGAGGCTGTGAAAGGGCACTCGAGCCCTTTGCAGACGGAGCCTGTAAGTCGCGTGCGTTTACTGCCAGGGATTGGAAAATCTAAGCGGAGATTTATTTTAATAGTAATCGTTGCTGATGAATAATAAAAAATGAGAAGGCGACCATTGGGGGTGACGTCATCGTGTAGCCCCTACATTCATTTAGGAAAACCTGTTAAAGGCGGAAAACCTGTAAGGACGGACAAAAAAAGTTTTAAGGCAGAATAATTATTCTGCTTAAAGCGGAAAATAATTTGCATTTTTTTTTTTTATTGTTGTTGTTGTTTATAAAGTAAAAAGTTGAGGGAAAGTAAAGGGGAAGAAGGATGCGACAGAGGTTTTGTTATTCACTGTCCGCGTAGCCCAAGTCCTCCAATAGATCGGGTAAAGCGGGGTCGCGTCTGATGTTAACGATGAAAGACGGCGAACTTCTCAAAGTGGCCACTTCCGCCTCGGTCACTTTATAAAACTTTTTCGTCCGCTCGAAAATCCTGGTGGAGAATTGGCGCCCGAAATTGAGCAGAGTGGCGCAGATTTGGTGGTCGGATTTCGCGCCCTTCTTCATCTCCGTCTTATCGTCCACGTCCTCCCTTCTGGTTCCGCGTTTAAAGCATATTTTCATCACTTCCTCTTTCGCCACTTCCACTGCGAACACTTTTCCCCAGCCCTACCGTAGGCTACGACCGAAGCCTCGGGTTGAACTAGGAGAATCTAAAGGTTTTTTAAACAGCGGTTTTGAGGTTGAAATTGAAATAACTGAAACCAGGTTTTTCTTCGCTTATTAAATTAATTAACAAATTTTTGAATAAAAATGTAAACAAAATTAAATTCAAAAGTTTTACAATAATAATAATAATTGTTTTTCCGCGGTATTAATAAACAATGCACTTTTGGAAGAGAAAAGCATTATTATTTTCCCGCGTAATTTAAAAAGCAATTTTTAAAGATTAATTTGAGATAAAAGCGCTTATAAAGTTTTGATGACGGATGAATTATGAAAGTTCTGTAGAAAGCTACCAACTGCAATGGAATGTCTATGTACGTCGGTTGCTTTCTGCAAACTTTGAAATTTTGGGAAATCCTGTATAAAATTATTATTGTGCGTTGCCGTTATGCTTAACGGTGATTGGTAGTTTATTACGTAATGAACGACGCGTGAATATTGGTTTTTAGAGTTTTGGTTAGCTTAGTGCGGAACACTTAATTTGTTCAAATTGGGGAATTTTTATTCAATTTCAAAAGGGCAAATGGAATTTTATTTGAAAAAAAAAAAAAATAGAACAGGTTTTTATTTACGAATTAAATTAAAATTTTGAATGAAAAAGTTAATTTTTTCTCGCGCAGACGGAGGGAGAGAGGTTTTGTTG
>JAQGAZ010001377.1:0-30580 GCA_034692225.1 Polydesmus complanatus
AGGGACCAGGGAAAAATCGCACTACAGGCGGTTTCGCACTTTAAGCGGTCGCACTATAAACGGTTTTTACTGTATTTTATTTCAAAACTTGTGCGGCAATATAATATTCTTACAATACGGATGTGAATGTATTTGTTTTATCCCTTAGTCTCGAATTTATTACCGCGAAAAGACCTTTAAAAACGTCACATAAAACGTGTAAATTCACAATTTGGAAAGCCATATTTTTGTCAACCTGGACGTTTTGGTGACGTTAACTGAATATTTTATTCCATTTTTTTTTTTTTTTTCGGACTAAAAGCCTCCGCTGACCGGTGTAGTATATCAAGAGCTGGCTATAGCAGTCTCTCGTATACAAAATCCACCATCCTTTTCTTTAAGTATCCATTAGCGAAAGAAAGCGACGACCCCTATGATTTCTTCCTTAAAATGTTACTATTGTATATTCTCGGTGCCCTTTGGTGCGCAAATGCATAAACACAATACCTACACATGTATGTTTTCTTAGATTACAAGTTTTTTTTCTAGCACGATTCAAATCACAAAATAACTTTGGACTATTATTTCCCAAGTGCTCAATCAAAAAACTAAAGATAAAAAAAATTCAAGTATTATTATAGAGAAAAGAATCAAAAATCCTTTTACTCGCACTATTCTATAGCAAAATATCTTCATTCTTTCATACAGTATACTGTACATGTATATCAAAATTCAAAAATAAATGTGTAGATAAAAACAAATTTTTTCTCTCTCTACTCTAAACCACCTCACACAATATTTTTACTTATTTTTTTATGCATTTTGTTACCGGTATTTCAAAAATTTAAATAAAAAAATATTCACGTCTTGTAAGTACTGCAAAAACAAAGCTACCGGTACTCTTCAAGTGCAAATTATAAAAATAATTTCGGGAAAAGAATTTTGACAACGGTTTGTTTTTCCCACTCCCTTGTCATAAAAATTGAATTTCTAACGCGTTTTTTTTTTATATATAAAAAAAAAAGAACAATCAAGATAATAATGCTATTACCGGTATGAGAAGTTACGAGAAAATTTTTTAAAAGACCAAACTTTTAAGATACCATTTAACTAAAATGCGACTCCAATTTTTTTTCAAAATAAGAGTACAGTATTTTCAATCGCTCTAAATTATAAGCAAACATTTTTTTTTATTTTTTATGGTGGACGATAATTTGTTTTTCCTATACAGTACTTTGGGCTGCTCGTACATCCGACTGATACATTTGAAAAAGTACACCGCACTTAATTATACTTCCCTCTACTAATTAGATAATTTATTAGCAAAAAAAAAAAACTTCAGCTAAGATTGACTTCGCATCATATTCAGTTTATACATTAAAAAACTACCGGTGCGGTATTTTTGCTCGCCAAAAACAGTAATAAAACCCCGTACTTAATTATACGCTCAAATAAATGCAGTTCTTCAAAGTTATCAGAATTAAATTAAAGCAGTAATACTATAAACTATTTAAGCTAAAACTTGGAGTAAAAGCTACGCTTTTAATTTGTTCAAGCAATCACGCTAAATTGAATGCATAAACTCCTTGCTTGCTTCAGAAATAGAATAGCGGGCTATACAAGTACCTGTGTAAACTTTATGCATGTACACTAATAAGTTTTTAACTTACTTGTGAAACAATTATTGACAAAACATTTTATCGTGCGCTTTTTAATTTCGCTGTTGCGTAATTGTATGCGATTATGTAAGAATGATGCCCAATGCAGATATTGCTTCAGGCTTTGTCTTTTCTTGTAAAATATTTTCTACTTTTTTGTATATAAGTTATAGTAAGCAACTAAAATAATAGTAACTTCGTGAAATTATATTAATTTTACATGGTTCAAATGACCCAATACGAATAGCAAAAAAATATTTAAATGAAAAATTTTTATCGAAATATTTGTCTAAATAAATCAAATGCAGAATAGCAATACCGTTAGTCATACAAAACATGTCATTTCTAAGTTTGTAACAATGAAAACAAAAATAAGTTAGGCAGGAGATCCCCATTTTTCTATTGACAGATAAATCCTCAAAGTGGATGTTTTTACTGCCCCTTGAAGAAAGAGAGAGCGAAATACTGTAGTATTGAATCCAATTCCCCCGCACTTGCGCAGTTGACGTAGTCTCTCGCGTACCACATATTATTACAGTACAGTACATGTACGAGTATTATCAAAAAAAAAATTATTTTGCAAAAGACAATATTTGTAACAGTGTCTTGAGGATCAACATGAAGTTAAGATCCTCTTTTTCTCCTCGCAAACCACAATTATTCATGCATGAGCGAATGCTCCGTAAATAATTTCTTTATCCTATTCAAAAGCAATGTGTTCCCAGCTCTCTTCCGCATAATCCATCAACCTCCGTCACAATGGTGAAAGAAATCACTACAGGCTCATTGATAAAATGTAGAAGACGAAGAATAAGAAGAAAAAAAAAAGAAAAAAAAAATTGAGGAGAGAAAAAAAGACACGCAGATAATGTTGTTCCCACTCATTGTTCCCAATGTAATGCCATTCACGGCGTTCAACTTAACTGATTAAAATTTCGCTCCCGCTCTCGGTTCTCGTGCCAAAGTTATCTCCATTAAGCACGCACTTAGACCTTAAATAATTAAGACTGGAGCTCCGAGAATTAATTGATAACCGCAACGCCGAAACCCAGTAAAGTATTTAAAACTAATTACATTACTTCGAACACTGTATATCTCAGACGAACTGCTAATTTCTTTTCATTAAAAGCCAACAAAAAAGCTAACCGGGCATTAATAAATTTGCATTTCAAAGTAGGTATCCGGCGATTCTCACGTAAGTTATCTTAAAATTAAATTTTGTAAAAACAAGGAATAATAATTATTTCTTTTTTTTTTTTTACATAAAAGCGTGCTATTTAATGATACCGCGATAAAAAAAAATTTTTTAGAACGCGGAACATCGCCAAGTACCGTGTATTTTTGAATACGATATACTATTGACTTCAAACTGGGGAATGCATTGCCTACCAGTCGAAATACTAAAAGAATTCACCCTATCTTTCTCCTTTATTTTAATTGCATAAACATTTATTATTTACAATCGCTGCCAGTAGAATGTATTTCTCAACCTGAGAGAAAATTAGGTTGAGCAACGGATAAGGGCAAAACAGCTTTTCCATTAGATATTGTACAAGCGTTTAAGCTAATTATTTATTTATTTCTGTTTTATCTTTGTCTTTTCACCACATGGTACGAATTAACATAATAACCTCTCTTAAATAATGTTACTTTTAATCTTAATCTCACACTTGTCGCCATTTTTAAAATGAGACAAGTCTCAAGCATCTGCATTTCACCATCTTAAGCAGTATTAATTAGACAAGCTGTTAAAAAAAATTGAGATTATATGAAACGAATTAACATAATTATAGTAACTTCTACTAAATAACGTCCATTTTAATTTTTATTCTCTACTCATCGCCCACCAAGGCAATATTGCTAACAAACGATTGCTATCACTAATCAGTTTAATTTAATAGCATGCTTTTAGACTTCCATCATTATACTTAGGGTATTATTATTCTATATCGACGATATAATATAGTAACAACTACAACCAAAGTTAAGTTAATTTTTCTATAATCAAGTTTTCAATTTTGTTAATTTCAATTTGTTCGTTTATTCTAAATTAATTTCGTATAATTTATGTACAACTTAATAATGAACGCTTTGTGCTTGTTTCTTATTTAGAAGCCACTATCTTCTACTTTCCCTCTCCCGCTTTAACGATCCAAAGAAATGTACTAACTTAATTGATGCATATACAGTAGTCAGTTAACAACCTCCTGTACTTAGCTAGACAAAACATAATTTGTATAAAAGACGATTTTAAAAAATGATTTCATTAACTTTTTTATCTATATAATTATATAGATATATACAAAAGCCGCATAACCGTAGAAATTAATTAAACAGCGTTAAACAATAACAATGCACGGTAATTAAAAACATGAGCGTTCTGTACCACGCCCAAAAATTGAAAGGCGGCGATACAAATATTGACAAAGAAAAGTAATAACATATAAAGAAAATTAAAATAGAAATATGTATTGTTTCCGTATTGTAAAGTACACAAAAAGAAACTCTACAAGCAAGTTTTCCGTATTCGCCTACGTATTCGCGTGTATATAAACTGCCACGGGCTACCGCAAATAAATATTTGATCATGCCAATCGTGTTTTATATGCGGTGCAAGAAAACCAGGTTTAACCGGCAGTTCCAAAACCAAAACAAAACCGCCTTCCTTCAAAATTTCAACCACCGGTGTATTACGATCAACTACCACATAGATTACAAATCGAATAGAAAAAAAATAAATAAATTCAATTCAATTTACTCGTACATTAGATTTGTTTGAACTGATGAAATACGATCACTGAATTCTGAAACTGAAAATTAAAATAAAATCCACATGACATTCGACGTGTTCTCTTCCTTTTTTTAAAAAAAAAAAACAAAAAAAAAAAACCGTCAAAATAAATGAATTGGCTAGTTCAGTGCAAGTATATTTTTTCTTCAATAATTATTTACATAATAAATGATTGGCACATTTGTTTTACCTCGCTGGGTACGCGAGAGCAAGCAGTGTTTGACCCACGTTAAAGAGTTGATTGAATTCGATCAATGACAACTTGATCCCTATATACTATACAGTATACATACTTGAGTTAAAAAAAAAAAAAAAATCGATAATATTGTCGATGCTCTTACTGTTAATAAAAACCGCACTCAACCAATTAAAAATGAATTCGTCAAGTTGACAACTTTGGTCACCCATACCTATACGTTGAAACTTGAAAGTTACTGTACATGTATAAGCAATTTAATGAATTTATCCATTAATATTAAATCTGTTACAGTATTTGATACTTTGTATCGATATAACTTCAAAAATATTATAACAAAAATATGTTTTGCACATTTAAAAAAAATAATTACGTGAGCTTTAAAAGCCGCGCTTGCATCGTCTACGTGACCACAAATAATGTGATGAAGTTACGGTATTAATATCTTACGTATTTCTAACCGCCACATCCAAAAGAGTTATTTTAGCGGTCTTCGTTACACTGTTCCATCACCGCCGGTCAGAACACGTTCAACACATTATTTATCCCTTATCAGAAAACCGATAAATCAATAATAATAAATGATTTTTATATGAAACACGATTTATCTTCGCTATTAATTTATTTAGAGCAACCACACCAGCTAAACGCTTCATTGAAATTTAATCAAAAGAACGATAACATTTTTAATGTTAAAAAACAGTAGATTAACAAAACATTTTTCTGCCCAAAAAATGATTGCATCCATCAGATTATTTTAAAACAATACCGGTAATTCAATAATTATTATTAGGCCTATATGAAAGTAGTAAATTTATCGCTATTAGTGGTTCTGAAATAAATTTAAAAAAACTATAAAATGTTTAGAAAACTCATTCACATTATAATTATAGGAAATTCATTTCATCATACAGAAGATGTAATTCAATTCACCATTCAAAAAAATGAAGAAGAAATATGAAATTTACTTAAAAAAAAACATAAAATATTTAGATAAATTAATTTTTAAAATATTGATAGCTGCCGTTTCCTAACGTAATTTGGCTCGTTCCATTTTAACGTAATAAAGTTAGTAAGATCGTAATATAATTATAGCGCACATATAATAATAATAATAAAAATTGAAAATGCACGTATGATACTGCTTATCTAAAAAATGAATATAATTACCAAAAAATGCAATAAAAAAATTTTTGTTCCAGATTTTCCCGATCCACACAGCTGTCAATTTTCAACTAGAATGAAGTTTTTATGAGGAGATTCAACTTGTCAACTTCTTAAGGCTTCCAAAGTCTGATGGAAGATACGGTAAATATTATCTACTATAATATTAAATAATTTTTTTGAAATACCATACATCAACAACACAAGGATATACACCACATTGATTTTAACCTAAAAAAAAAATCATCAAAAAGAAAAACAATAAAAAAAACCCCCCGAAAATGTACGGCGTTAGTTGTGTTGGGTTTTTTTTTAATATTTAATGAATATAAGACGGACAGAAATTGAGAAAACGGGATATTAAAACTAATTTCCACCGTCGGAGATATTTACAGTTCATGCATTTAATTCATTTATCAGCTCAAAAATTCGTGACGTACTTAACAATGGGATTTTAAATGAATTTGAGGGGGGAGAGCGAGCAGATTTTGTCAACCGCTGGCAAATGACGATATATTAATTCAATTACCCGCGTGTCTATCAAAAACATTTCTCAAATAATACTCGGAGATTCCACAGCTACCACTTATAAACCTGTTTACGACTTAAACTCCACGTCGTCCTATTTACTTCGACATCTCACCAAATCTCATTAAACAATTAAACCATAACAAGAGAAAACCGAATTTCCCGCCCCCCTTCAATCCCTTTTACCCCATCATATTTTCACGAGTCCACTTTCCCGAGCTACGAAAAACCCCGATTTCACACTTTGAGCCAAATAAAATATGCAACGAACACTGCCACAAAAAAAAAATTTCTTTAACTTGCCGTTTAAAACTGGTGGTTTAACATATTTATAATTCTCTCATCCAATGCATACTGTAAAAATATTTATAGAGAATGGCGTAGCGTCGAGCGTATTCATCATCTCGCACATATTAAATTTCGATATTAGAAACGATGGTTTTTGCATGAGCATGGCCATGCATACTTAACAGCGTTGGAAGCGTTAAATTTCATCTTAATATCGTCGTTATCGTCGTAAAATGATGCAGACCTATACGTATAGCTATTCCAGAGCACATCAAAAACTTAAAAAGATATGATAATCGCTGTGACACAAAACCGAAGACCTGTCAAATTCGTTTTCCTGCGCACAAAAATCGCCTGCAAAATTTCATGCTTCCGTGGTCAAGAAATATTCGTCTTGCACGACTTTATGGCTTTTCAAATTTACGATTCGCCTTTAACGACTCGTATTATTATGACGTCGTCCCGTCTGCATAATAATGTCTTAACGTAATAACATAAAAGAGGGAAAAGAAAACCCTAGATTTTTTTAAAAATTTGCTCGTTATTATTCTATGTTTTCCATAGTTTCCATTGAACATGTCCGGTTCTGCGTTTACAATTCTAGTGAGCATGTTCTATAGTCTATACAAATGCAATATCTAATTTCCTGTTCCTATAGCTACTGACCTGTTTAATGATCTACCAGAAAAACAAATATGAAATGCATTCGCGTTGTGAGGTTCACATATAATCACCGGTTTTCTTCTTCAAATCATTCGCTACACATACCACAATAATAGCAAAGATAATGAAAAAATAAGTTCTTAAAATCTATATATTTATTTACCACAACAATGAAACTTCCCCAATTTATGGCTCTAATAAACATTTAAACAAAAAAAAAATCGAATTTCAAACTCGTAAATTTTGGATGCATCTCACACACACATAGCGTACAGTATTACAAACACCTTATTTAAAAATACTACACTCGACTACATTAACTTATATTATAACCAATTTACAACAAAATTTTCAGTACATGTACTACGCTTTTCTATTACGTTCAAGAAAATTGAAAAATATTGTTCAAAAATAATTCCCTTGAAAAAAAAAAAGTTAATCATTTACTGTTCCTTATTTTGCTATTTATAACATATCTAAAATTCAATAAAAAAAAGTTTTAGAAATAACATTTTCTTAAATAAAGAGCAAACTCTTACAATTATTTACTTCAACTTTACAATAATTGTAACTCTACGGTTACAATTTATGTTACAATAAGAAATAAATAAGCCAACTTTTGACCAGTAAAAAAAAAAGAAATGTGATGAAGAAAAGATTATTTTCCTCATCTTTAATCTTTTCCAAGGTTGAGTAATCACTTGTTAGAAGAACGTTACAACCTACTGTCATAAGCTTTCTCCGAACATGGCCAACCTATTTCTACTGGCGTATAGGTCGAGTACTCAACGTTCGTTTCGTTCAAAAGCACGTTGCCCAACTCAAAGCGGCCTATTGATTTACATCAAAAGCTTTTGCGATCACCGCACATTGCATTGACTATTACAGATAAGGCTGGGCAAATGCATCAATCGAGAAAAATAATGCGGAAGCTAAGTCCCTAAGCAAAGCGCGCCAATATATCACAAGACATTTCTTTCTTTTTCTTCAATAATTTCGATGAATAGATCATCTGGTGCACAGAACGTACGTGATAGTGAATACACAAATAATCATTATTTTACATACCACTGGCAAATATTCCTCATTTTAAAACCAGACAATTTTCAAAATCTGTATTTATTATTGTTATATACCCGCTATATTTTCGATCGATACAGAACCGCCATTATTGTTATTTAACCAGAAATGTCTTCTATACCAGTTGGCTTTTATTCCGCATTCCTATTAGTGAACATTACCATTATTTCAATCGGATTCCGGATATTTTAATCTTTCTTCTGTCATGGCTTTACTCTAAACCGCATTTCCGGAAGTCGTATTAAATAGACAAAGAAATGAGCTTTCAAAATCTCGTAAAAAATCACTTCTTTCACTAATCCTTTCTCATATTCCCCGCACCAAAACATAAAAATAAAAAAAAATAAAAAAACGACTGCCATCACAATATCTAATGTTGATCCAAGAAATAAACCGATTGCTTTCTTGAAGGCGCCAAGCCGCCATCTTTTCGTCAAACATAAAACAAAAGTAATAAAATCTCAAAATGCCATGTATTTTATGCCAATATTTATCGAAGTATACACCGCAAAATAAAACCATTTACAAAGCCTATAGGAAGCTTTAATCTCGCGCCTGGTCAAACATCAAGATGTGTACTTTCCGCCTTCCATCCCTCAACACAAAAAAAAAAAAAACCGGATCAAAATAAGATGTTTAGTTCAGTGAATCAAACATTCCGATGGTAGTGGATTATTTGGCAGCTTATTATAAGCAAAACCTAATATTGACGTAACGCGGAGCGTCCAAGTGTAAATCCGATCCCTTTCTTCACCGTAAACAATTAGCATGCGAACGATTTTATACTTCATTTAATTGAACATCAAATTTTCCGAAAAGTAATTTCGAGAGAAACTTTAACGACCTAGTTTAACTTTCCAAATTCAACCTTTGCTTTACAAATTCTAAAGAAAACTTCCAATCCTCCGGTTGAACGAGTTTTCGACGCATAAAAGCGTTAAGTCTCGTTAACGGTACTCACCCCCCCCCCCCCCTCCCTCCCTCCCAACAGCTAAAAGGATTTGAACTCAGCGCAACATGTTGACACTTAAAGAAAAAACTTTTAGTTAATCTCATACTTTAAATCTAAAAAAAAAATCAATCTATGCTTATATTTTAAGACTATTCCATTAAAGCCATTCTTTATACTGTAAATACTTTTAATATTTTTATCGTTTTTTATTATGCATATGTTGTATAACTGAAATTATTATTGAAGTCATTTTTTGTTTAAATTATTAAAATAAAAAATAACTACTGTAAATGGTGTTTAAAAAATAACAGCCCATTTTTAATCGCCTCAGTAGTACATCTCAGTAGTACATGTACTACTGATTTTAGGTAAATTTTCTCATAACGTAAAATCAAGTTTCAAACTTTTACCCTAATTAATACTACAGCATAAATTATGAGCTTATTATCCATCAATTAAACTATTTATTAAACGCTTGCAGCAATATTCTATTAAATATTACCGTTTTTAACTCTACCAATAAAATCTAAATTAACAAATAAAACAATTAACGCATCGATATTTCAGTAAAATAGCGATTCGTTAATATCCTCGAGTTTACCTCAATTTTCACTTTTTTAAAAAAAAAAAATTAACTGCAACAAAAGCACCGTGAATAACGATCCAAACAAATTGCATCAGCTTACTTTTGCGTCTCTCTCACATTAACCATTTTTAAAGACTATAATAACGCTTTTTAAATTTCACTTCCAGATTTACCATTCAATTATTTTTAAGTGCTTATTAAACACGTCTGAAACCCTACCATTTTAATATTTTATCCCCCACAAACCTACTTATAAACAAAATGAACAAATTAGTTTTTATGTAGCAGCGAAGATTTTGTTTTTGACATTACGGTAACCAAAAAACCATATTCTACATTACTGTATTATGTTTAAATTATTATAATTAAAGTAAATAAATTCAAAATCGTATTTCTCACTCAATTTAATCTAAAAATTGGATCGGCGTCTCTGAAAATAAATTAAAGCATCCCGGCTTACCAAAAGCTATTCCCAAACGCAAGTTTAAGAAATTGTTTAATACGATAGCTAAAAATTCCACGTGCCTAGTTTCCATAAAAATCCATTTTGTAATTTCCATGCAAATAATCTAACACCGGTAAATAAATAGCTATCGAAAATAATGCCTTACAATCTGCCAACTCGTTAATATTGTATACATACATGTACCGCACTCATTCTCAAAAATACCATAATTTTCAATTATTTGCACTATTTCCCCCGAAAACCAAATTAATACTTCTAGATAAAGCCAATAATTTTGATTTACAATTTGAATCATCATCCGCTAATTCATAGAAATATCGACATGTCGTTCATTGAATCGATACTTTTCAAAAGCTGCTAAATTTTACTATTATACAACAAAAAAGGCTACAAAATTAACTCATTCAATAATTTTCTCAAGCGTTTAATTATTTCATTTTCTTTCAAAAAAAAAAAAAAAAAAAAAAACTTATTACCGTATAATTATTATTAACCTCATTTCTTTAAGTACCGGAAAGTTTTGCAAACTTTCAAAAAAGATTTAATTTTTATATAACTGATACAGGGTCTACCACGGGCGTGAAAATTAAACGTGTCAGACCCTGTACAAGTCGGATATCAATTCAAAGCTAATATACACGTCCGCAAACACATGCATGCCCTTTCAATAAAAGCACACCATAGTGGATTTCCCAATAGCGCAGTTAGGCCATGACCTTGGAACGCCACCCTCTGAAGGGCGGCCAAAGGCTCAAAAAACCCGGTCTGACCAATAAGCCTACTTTATTTTAAATAAATAAAAAAAAAAGCTCTGAAAAAATTAACGCTCTGAAACCTGGATGAAATGCTGCGGCTTCATAACACGTGCGTTATAGCTATTAAACATTATAAGTGCGATTTATTAACTTTATATTATTTCAGCCTTTCAGGTACAGTATTTTGGTTTTTATTTATAAAATTAAATTCAACAGTTTTAAAATTTCAAATTCAACTGCAACCTCATTAACGAGAGCTTCATAAAAGCTTACTGTTACTATGACTACACAAACATTTTAGATATCTCTTGGTACTAATCTTAATCTCTCTTGACATTTCGTATTACCATCGCCACTAAGCTGATTATTCAACTACCAACTTGGTATCACAGACAAAATTATATTTCAAAAAAAAAAAAAAAAAAAAAGATAAGGTAAAGTAAAAAAAAAAAAAAATAGAAAATAACAAAATGAAATTGTTGAATTCTTCTGCTCTTCTAAACAACTGCGCTGATAATCATACTGATGACTCGATAAAATAAAAATAAAACTTGCTCATAAATAAAGATCGTAAGGTAGAATCAGTTAAGTCAAAGATTAAGTTCGGCAATAAATATATTAAAACTATTATACTGTATATTGCAAAAAAAGAAAAAAACTAAATAGAAAATGCCATCATAACCATAGTTATTTCCGAAACACGAAAAAATTGAGTAAGCGAAAGTATTTTGCTCAAGGATATTATACGCATGCTGAAACAGTTTGTTTGGAAGGGAAATCTATAGTTATATTGATTACCGAAAGTTTCCAAACCACGGATAAACTAAAGCTAATCAAATATTCACCAATACACAATTTCATAACAATATTCAAAATCATTAATCATATGCATTCGTAACTGAGCAAAGCTTCATTTGAAATTCTATGCATAAACACGTTTCCTCACTTTAAAGACCAACCCTTTGGATTCAGATCAAACTACGAGTAGGCTACAATTACCTTTAAAAACAAAATTTTAGGGAAAAAAAATCTATAAAAATCAGTTATTTTTTATTGAATTAATTAAAAATGCAATAAAAGTTTTAATTATACGATGACACCAATAAAGTTACCTACAAAATACTTGACATACATTTCCTCATAACACAGTATTTTTTAAATTTTGAAATTAAAAATGGTTTTACCAGTGTAACTACTGAAGATAAAAGTATCAAAATTACACATAAAAAAAGCTTGTGAAAAACAGCAAAAACGTGAAAAATATATTGAAAAAATAAATAAATAAATAAAATAAAAATGACTTATTTAGCTTCTTAAAAGCTAAAATAAAAGTGTTTCAGTTTATTTTGAACTTTCTTATTCTTATCAGAAACGGATTTAAAATTTTCCTTGATAAGTGCTGTTAAAATAAAAGAGCACTCATTTTTACAATTTTTAAAGCAAATCGAGCATTCCATTCAGAATTTAAGCTAAAGAAGAACTAGAATCAGCGCGAGGAGCTGTGATTTCCACATTTGGTTAATTTTTGTCTATAATTTCCGAAACCTTAGTACATGTACAGTATATCAGATCTGCTTTCTCTCTCATAGAAACCCATACTCAATGTTGCAGATAACCTAGTGTTAATAAACTCTTAATGCACATAAAATAATTCATTGCCGATCTATCTTGTTAACATTCCCTCTAGCCCTTCCTTCATCGAGCCGATGACCAAGGCTGCAAACAACGCTCTATTACAACCCTAGGTGGTCACTTTGCTCACTTATAAACAATACCGTGAGCGCAAACAAGTCCCTCCGACATTTTCAACAACACAACGCAGTGTAATTCTCCTCCAACGTTCTTTAACCTCGTTTCATTAGCTTCCGTTTATATTAAGTGCATGCATTGTGAACCGGGAGATAGATATTGTGGGCGACAAAATGAAAGCGCGAGAGCCAATAAGTCCGTAATCTTGGTGTCTCGTCGACAGGACTCGGGAGTGAACATGATTCCCGTGCTAATCTTTGTTTATTTCGTCATCGCCATCACTCTTCAGCCCGATCAAATTGTGCGCATTAGCCGCTCGATCGAATCTTGGTCCAAATAAAATTAATATTCAACGAAGAGATGAAGAGAAAGGCAAGAAGAATGAGAAGAAAAGCACCCGGACTCTTAAATTTATTGATGACATCGTTACACGTATTAGAAATGTGTTGGCGGCCATGTCAGGCTAACCGAATGGCGCGCTTTACAGGAAATTGCTTTAGCGTAGCAGTCGTAAAACGTCACGTCATAATTATCCCGCGCATACCAGTGAATGAGAAAACAGAACCACCCGGAACTAGTCTTCCATTTTATTAGAAGACGCTGTAATGGACATGCCAACCACAAACACTCAATTCTATTTTATTTTCTTGCTTTTTTAATACTGTATATCAAATCGCCACCTAGTTTTCAAAATTATTGTACTTTCGACATAATTATTACCGGTATAGAACTTATAAAAAAACAGGACTTCAAACCATTTCACTGCCAAAACAATTCACAAAAAGCGACGTCACGTTTCTCTTTATATAAACAACCCTCGATTATTCAATAAGACTTGGTACGGTATTTATTATTTTGGTAAATTAATCACAAAAAATAAGGATACTTTTAAACGCGTTTTAACATTGATAACTATTTTTATCCATTCAAAACCTCTTTTTCAAAAAAAAAACAAACAAAAAAATAATAATAATAATAATCACAAATAAAATATACGGAGTATGTTAAAAATATGTAAACTAATCGTTATAAAATATTCAACTTTACTAGCAAAGTTAGAAAGTTAAAAACAATTTACACTAAAGGCAATTTTTGCTTTTATTTTTGAGCCTGAAATTGGCGACTTCCAACTATTGAAACTGAAAACCACTAGTTATGATGCAAAGTTATAACAAAAATTACTTTTAGTATTCTTAGCGTTATACCATAGACTTCATTGTCATCCACGTTATAACTTTACGATATAAAAAACTGACACCGTTATTAAATTATTAATAAGCTTTAATCTTGTTATGATGTCTTACTGCTAAACACACTCTCTTTAATAACTTTTAAAATATGAAAACCGGTTTAGCAAGCGAGAATTTAAAATTCAATTTCTAAGAAACATCAACAACAACAAAAACAAAAAAAAGTAATAAAACAGAAAAACAAAATAATAAAAATATCACAATGAACGTCGTTTACTCATGTACGCCATTGCGAAAACGTAGGTTATCATAGTTTCTCCGATGACCCTATGCATTATGAAACAGCCAGTTTGTAACCGAACGTGGCAATCGGCTCACATGTCGATAACCAAAGAATTTCTCCGGGCTTACATGTTTGTTTCAGATTGACACGCCTTCAGTCAGTTCGTATTTACCCACCGCGTTACGAGAATCCCATTGTCACGTGAATTGGCGGCTACAATCCGTACTCAATCCCGGGAATAGACCAATCAAAGAAAGACAGCGGGAGAAAAAAATAGGTTATTTCATTCTCGATGACAGATACTAAAAGTCAACATGACTTATTAAAAGAAAAACAGCGCCTCTTTCCTTCTTAATAACAATAGGCCTACATTCAGTGTAAACATTTTAGCAAAAACATCCCCAGAAATAGACGAAAATTCAAGTTAAAGGCATCCAACCGCTGCTGTCATCGTAATAAACTTATAACTTATAGATTTAGCGAGGTAGCCCCTAAGCTTAAATAAATTAAAGGATAAACGACATTTCCAACGTTCACCGCGCGCTGCTACTCGCACTCAGCTGATCAAGATCGACACATTTAGCACATTTTGAACGAAATACCTTTACAAAAAAAAAAAAAAAAAAAATTTTCGAGAAGAGGGGAAAAATGTACTTTTCAACCAAAGATGTTCTCTTCAATTTATTAAATATTTAATATTAAGAGTAAAGAGCTAGTTTTTATTCGTTTATCGAAGACGATAAAAAAAAAAAGAGCACGTCGAAAAAGGGATGATAATCCCCTGTTGTATCCTGCTTCACTTACCATTAGCGACAACATTTTATTCAAAAATGAAAAGTTCAAAAAAAAAAAAACCGTTTTGAAGCACTATTTATCTTTTATATACTGTATGCATATTATGCGCAAAAATATACTTTCCAAATGTGAGTAAAAGAATCAATACTTGTGAAAGAACGGAATAAAATTTCTAAAAGTGATACAAAAAAAGAACAAACAAAAAGATATCCAGTGAGCCAAAAAATATATATACAGGTACTGCGTCATATACCTACTCTAGAAATGTTAGCTATCTGCTCAACAACAAATAAACAGAAAGTTTTCCCATCCCCAAAATAGATTTTACTTTCATTAAAAAAAAAAAAAAAGAAAAAAAATTGTCGTTAGAAGTTGAAATGAGCAGCTCAAAATGCATAATATAACACCGTAGAAACATGTTGATTAGTCAGGCGTCTCTAAGCCAAAGAAGCCGACTCGAGTCACGAAGCTCACACCCGCGATTATCATTAATTGACATCGGAAGTAAAAACAAACAAGATTTTCTTTTCGGATTTTAGATTACGTCCTAATTCCGGCACTTTTTCAATATGAAATTTTTTTTAGCAATAATTACGTTATCATTAAATACGATTTCAAGAAATGTTTTACATTTAAATAAAATATTAATTCGCTTCTCGAGATCAACTTACATTAATTCACTTTACTACGAGTATGCATTAAAAACAAATAAAAAAATTACTGTACTTAGATATTGATTTTATACTTTGATTTAAAGTCAACATCAAAAAATAAATTATTTAAATAAAATAAATCATTCAATAAACGTGTAATAATTATTAAAAATTAAATGTATTTACGCTTACCATAACTCTTAATCCAAGACTTAATTGTTCTTCAAATTTCTACATAAAAAAAATCAAATTTAGTTCAAATAATTATAATAAATCAACATTAACATTTTATAACAAGCGTTGAAAAATAGCTTTAAAATCAATAATTTAAAAACATGCAGCAAAATTAAATAAATAAAAATAGCTACTTTCTAAAAATACAGTATACTAAACTTTATTTTTTTCATTCTTTATTTCAAAATCGATAACACAAATTAATAACATAAAAACAAAATGTTAAGCCTAATCGCAATGAGATTACCGTCAATGATTGACAAAGATGACAGTATCCACTAGCTATTAATATATTTTTTTGGAGATGTACATCAAACCTTTTCTGAGAAAGAATAAATGTCAGAATTAACAAATTAAAAAATATTTAAATTAATGAAAAAAAAAAAGTCGGAACTTAATCGTAAATCTACAATGCTATCTCATAAATATTTCTTCCATGCACTATTTTCAAAGTAAATTATTAACTTTCTTTTTAGGAAATGATATTAATTCGATTGCGAACGGCTTAACACGGAAAGACATTTCCTTTCAAAATGCACCCAAATACAGATTAGTGAAAGTAAAAAAAAAAAGGAAGATTATTAGCATCTTAAAGAGAGAGAGTGATATAAAAATTCAAAATTCTGGTTATTGTTCGATTCTTTGAAAAACATTGCTTTGTGTTCGTCTCTAGAATTTCGCCACGCTCCCCTCAAATAAATTGAATCGAGGAGGTTTTTTTTAGTTACCGGTATTAAAATTTACCAAACGCAAGAACAAAAGCACTTTGATTCCATTTTTTTTTTTTTTTTTACCAAAATAACACCATGAAAAATTATTTCTCCTTACTTAAAGTGCTAGGGGTCACGTACACAGCATAAATTAAAAATTATCCATTAGTATTCCTTATTTGCATAAAAGCAACTTACCCCCGAACAAAAATCATTTTCTTTTTCCTCGTAAGGACAAAAAAAAATCCGTTTTGTAAAGCAAACAGCTAATTTCGTTGTTTAAGATTTTTAACTTAAAAATTTCTTATTTAGTAATTACCGGTATATAAAAATGACGAATTTATAACCGTATCAACAAACATTTAATACGATTGTTTACTCAAAACGCAGCTAAATTCTTTCAAACGGTCTATTGACTTCCAAAATGAGAAAAAGCCTAATTTTTCAAAAGATTTAAGTGTGTACAGCAACAGAAAAATCCGCTTTCGACACGAAAGCTTTCGAAAACGCCATTAATAGAAAATGAAAGACCAAAAAGAAAAGAAAAAAATGTGCTCGAGCACAAAACGTTTACTCTGGAAATTAATACGTCACAAACGATAAAAAAAAATATAGTAAGTCATTAGTTATCCGTCGAAATCAATTAATAAAAATAGTCGATTGTTTACTGACAGCCGGGCAATAAGAAAAGCCTCTTATGTTAAGAGAGACAAAGTGAAAGTAATCCCCGCTATTTTTTTTACACTTTGACACTCCAACTTTCTTTATATTTCTAGTAATTACGATCACCAGAATAAAAAAGAAAAAATTCGCATCCAAAAAAATAATAAAATTATTATTCAGTATCATTTAATACAAACCACTTACTCTTATTTTATCTCGCGAAGGTATCTTCGCTTAACTTTTTAATTAATTTGTTGCAGCTTCTATGCATTCAAACGTTTAAATTAAACTTCGCAATTGTAACGCTCGCTCTTTATAGTAACACAAAACTAAAATACATTAAACAATTTTTTTTGAAAAAAATATCTTTTTCCTTTTTTTTTTTTTTAAAAAGAAAAAAAAAAAAAGAGATAAATTAGAAATTAATTCTAAATTAAAGTACAATATTTAGTAATTATTTTCATAATTGAATTATTTTATATTCGGCGATAAAAGCATACACGTATATTCAAGCTTACCTAATAGCTTGCAGGTAATCACACTGTATATTTTTATGAATTAATGTAATGGACGAAATGATTCTCACTGAAACCCATGCAATGTTCAAGTTCAGTAATCCCCGCCCTGCGCAATTTAGGGAAAACGGTGTCTACGTTATTATTCGTGCTCTCGCAGCTCGAAAATTCATTATACAAAAACGTCTAAATTGGCGTTCTTCAACCTTTTTACACTTGCGGACCGGCAAAAATAAAAAAATATTTAGCGCCGGCTGACGGCTAGAATAGGTAAAAACCAATGTAGGTAATGCGGCTCTTTTCAGACAAGCGCCGAGCTAGCAAAGCCCAGAAATTGAAAAATTTGGAGGTTTGTAAAAGTAGCAAAATCTTTCACGGCACGGGTTTGTAAAACCAAGGTTGAAGAACAGGGATCGAAATAATTGTGATCTAAATATACGCATTGTATACTAGAACATACTAATTTGCAACTTTTTCGGATTTTAGATTTGCGTTTCAGTTGAGAGCTCTAAATAATCCACGTTTTATTTTTGCAAGTGCATTCCGAGTGTTAATAAATGAACAAAAATTATGTCCATCTAAAAGAGCACCCAAATGATTATGAATTCATGATGAAGTCCCTACCCAAAGCGCTATTTTCATTATGCACGTACACACAGTATTTTTCAAGTACGCTCTACCCTTCCCCCCGCGTATAACCGAACATAACAAACAATTTTGAAAAAGTTGTTGATGAAAAAGGTAAACATCACAAAATAAAATTAATTCAATTTTGGAGCTGCATTACCCAATCGAAAACTCGCCATCTCCATGTACTAATTTTGTGAGTAAACTGTACCACCGATATCACGTACACTATTTAGCTTCCACATCATCAATTTTGCTGGAGTTTGATGCTAGAAGTTGTCGTCAATACGGATGTCACGTAGACGCGATTAAATTATCGGCGTTTTAACAAACGAAACTTTTTTTTTATTAATATTTTTCTCCACCCACCGGCTTCTTTCACCCGCGCACCGACAATACGTGTATTCATTATTTACCAAAGCATTTCGTTAGGAATCTCGTTTCAACTTTCATAATTGTTATACCCCCATACACGCGGTACTCAAGCACATGAAACATCATTCGAATTGTTAATGCCCTTCACGCGTGCCGCCTCTCGCTATTTACGTTTCATTCGCATTCATAACGGCAATGTTGAAAGAGACCAAGTTAAAGCTAACTTCGGACATTTTGTTGGCTGCACTTAAACTATCAATTCAATCTATATATACTCAATATAATAATAAAAAGCTATTGTCCATCAGAAACTTTATGCCCTGAAAAGCAAGTGACACACTTCGGCAAAGCCAAAGTGTCACTCGGCCCAGTGTACATTATTGTACATGTATACAAGAACTTATACTGAGTTCATGAACTCATCGCCAACTGCAGGTGAACCGATCTCTCAGCAGACTCACAAAGCCGAACTATTTTTCGTGAACTCATTAGCAACAGCAAGTGAACTGATCTCTTGGCAGACCTATACGGCGAGTATAAAAGCGAGTGTTGCATAGTAGGGTTCCAGGATTCCGCTCCCTTCTTTGAGCTAACTTTGAAGAAGGGTATGCCCAAAATGTCACTTGCAAAGAGCAAAACCAGAAAGATAAAAAAATGAATTGCTAACCAACGATGCAATTCATTTTTTTTCTCTCTCTCTCGTCATGTGGTTGCTAAAAATTGCGTTTTCTTAAGTAAATAAATGGAGCGAGTGCAAGTTGGGCGTATCAATATCGATTGTTAAAAAATAAAAAGTATTAAAGCACTCAACGGTTTTCTTAAGACATCTTTCTTGTAATAGCGTATAATATTTTATAAACTTCGAGTACTGAGATATCTGCAGAATTCATTAGTCGAATCGATAATGACCATCGACATTTTATAATGCAACCTTATCCAAGAGACAAAAATCTTTCTAACTAAAAACGATCCATATCACTCGTAAGCCTATATTAAAATAAAAAATTCATGAACTCGACAAACTCTGTTACAATTTATTTCTTTATTTTTTTCTTCTTGAAACCCATAACATTTAATTTATTTTTTTTTTTAATACATAAACTTATTTATTTAAAAAAATAAATAAATAAAAACTATGCGACTACTGATAGATGAAAAAGAGTAATACAAAGCAGTAAGAAAAGTTTTATACAAATTTCGCAAGTTGCAAGAGAAAAAAATTGCAAAATGTAAAAAAAAAAAAAAAAAAAAAACATTCCCTCAAAATAACTACTGTATTTTTGGCGACCAACTCAAAGATGTAAAAAATATATTCTCAGTAACTAAATACTGTCGGTAAACTTATATTAGCTACAACTTTACCAAAATTACTATGTAATGGGCATTCAATAATACATTCTACCACAATTATTATTTGTTGATACATTCAACGCCACCCGGCGTCAGACTACCTGTACACATGTACAAACAAAAAATTCCGGTAAGTCATTGTCGAAGCAATTTATCATAATTTCAGAAACGGTATATTGACGGTATATTGTGTACTTGTAATAAAAATAACATAATTAAGCTTTTGTCATTTCATTTTTTATATTTAATTAGTCATCACCTAGGTAACAAATAACAAAACAAAGTTGTATTTCACATACCAAAAAAATAGGTTTCCTATTCAAATATTATTCCTCTATGAAAGTTAATATTTAATAATCATTTATTTGTTTCATTAATTTTGCAATCTTTATTTTAGACATAATGTTACACGATTAGCTTACTCTGCATTTCTTAAGACTTCTTTATGTCACATTAAACAGAAATTAATCACTACTCCATTTAAGGTATACAACATAATAATGTTGTTAACCAATAATTAAACACATTGAACTTTATAATACTCGATTGCGTGATTCTGATTCACCTTGACTTCGTACGATTAATAAAAGCAACTCCTGAATGACCACAATCACGCATAGCATTAATATACTGTACAACAGTTTGCATTATATAACCATGAATAGTCCCTGGTTTAAAAAAAGAACACGCTAAAATCGTGCATTAAACAGCACAAATCACAAAAACGCTAAGTAATAAATAACGCCTAATATTTAAACGTTCTACACATTTTCCCCAACTCTTCCGAATCATATATTTCTTCCTACAAAAAAATATATACGGTACAGTATAAATGGAAAAAAAAAAAAAAAAAGATAAAGCTGAATTCAAAGTTAAATCTAATATAAACCGGCGCAATAAAAAAATACAAAAACAAAATAAATAATTGTTTACGCATTTTTCTTCGCTAATATATTCAGTAAATAATTTATAAAGCGGCGCAAAATAAAAACCACAACGTTTTGATAATGCGGACAAACACGAGTCAACATCGCGATGAAAAACAATAACCCAAATAACTTTTAACTCACGCAGCGTTAAAACTCAGCGCTTTTCTAATAAGCGTTAAACGCTACCAGCTTAATTAAATGGAATTTAATAGCACTTCACTAATTAAAAAAAAAATTAAGGAAAAAAAAATATTCCTCAACTTCATACATCCAACGTCAAGGCGTGGAAACCAAAACTAGCAATTAATTATTCGACGACTTCCTTTTCTTTTTGAATATGCAGTAGATTGAAGGCAGTCTCCGCCACCGTTATCCCCCTACATCCATAATCCTTCTCTTCTAAGAATTAGGATAAAGAAAGCAGATTCAAAATTATTGCTTAATTTCAGCGCTTCTACGCATTTACATGACACAATTTACCTAACTTTCATAATTGCGGAGACAAATTATCTCATGTCAAACATTAATTTTGCATGCGCATGTACTCTCACTAGCTTTTTAATAGCGTCTCTTTACTCTAGGCGACGGTTAATATTACATTTGTTAACTTATACCGTGTGCAAGCAGCCGCGATCGGTGCAGAGAGAAAAAAAAATGTACGCGGTTAATTATATAGCTGATTACTAGCCCTGCAACGACTGCGCTACTACCATCATAATTATTTCACAAACGATGATTAGCATTACAATTTTGTTTGACCGCTTTTCAAACTGCATGTACTTCTCTCGGCGTCTAGGCTTTTACGACGCTGCTGCTACGCGTGCTGCGTCGTCTGCCAGCCTAAAAATGTTTAATTACTCTAATAAAGCGATAAATTAACTTTTATTAACTATGAGCAAACTTTTCAAAATAATTACCACACAAATTGCTCTATTTAAATGCGAGGTGAATCGTTATTATCGCTTCATAACGTTTGCAGAGTTTGTGTTGATCTTAACTTTGAAATTAGTCGCGACGAAAACGTCAGAAAAATTATCATAAGTATAGGGTGTGTGATGTTTTAACTTTGTTTACTTTTTAAAACATTTACAAAGAGAGAACCAGAGAGAGAAGAAAAAAAATCACGGGCGTGCAAAACTAGCACCGAGCTTCAAATACACCTCCATTATTAAACGACTAGCATGACAATTTAATATTAAAATAAATAAATAAATAAAATTTTATTTAAAAAATTAATTCCCTTTTACGTTTTCAAAAATTAACAAAAAAGCTTTGAAAAACCAATACCGGTATTGTTTTAGTACCGTAAGTAAAATAAACTATCTAAGATATTGTTGCACAAGTGGTGCATTTTCGAAAAGAAGCAAAGCGATGTCTAGTCACCATACCGAAAAACTTGCAAAAACACTAGTGATCAATAATTCTTATTTCAAATTTAATACTAAATCATTCTAAAAAAAACTATTTTTTTTTAAATTAGCATTTAAAAATGCTTTAGAAAATAATGTTAACTTTATTTAAATTTAGAAGTCAAAAATATATATTTTTTTAATTCATAAAAATTAACATTATGTACTTTAAAATACATCTCCTTTAAGAGGCGAGCATGATATATTTTCATTTGTAAAATGCCCCACGACGCCAACAATAATTAAATCAGTAATTAATAGTAAATAAAACGAACAACATTACTCATTTAAGAATAAAAATTTGTTCAACGCTTAATTAAATAAAAGCTATACACTGTATAGCAAACCGTGAATATTAACGCCTTTGAAACGCTATCTCATAATAAAACTAATTAATAACTTAAAAATCATTGTAGAAAAATTTTACGAAACTCCCTGTGTACCACTCACTCTACCTTTTCCTCATTAGTTAGTAATGGTAAGCTTAATTAATGATCATCAAAATACAGTCTACAACTTAATTAAATTTTGCCAAAACTTAAAACGCTAAATAGAAAACCAAAGAGAAACACAATTCCGTCAAATGCAAACATTCCCTACGCAATTGGAGCATTAAAGAAAAGCGCACGTGGAAATGACAGTTGCGATTAATAAAAGCTGAATCAAGCTAATTACTTCTTCAAATTTACAATTAAAAAAAAACTCCCTCAAACATATCGTAAAAATAAAAATAGAAATAGAAACAGTAAAAAGCACTTAAATTGTCTCGTATCACTAGCAACCTTCGATTACTTGCAAATTAAGAGTTATAAAAGTATTCTAATCAATGATAAAAGCCTGCAACCTGTAATTATGAGCCCAGAGAGAGAGAGAGAGGTTCCGTCAACTTGAATTAGCTCGTCATTTAATAGAAAACGTGTTCCCGATGACAACAAACACTTCTCATTTTGCCATTAAATGACGTCACGAGCGCTGAAGCGATTGCCTACCGTGGAACTCGACTTAACGTTTAATTAACCAGCACCCGTTCGGATAAATGGCAACAGCTTTGAGAAACATTTCAGCAGCCTCTTTGCCAGCCGCCAAACACCATTTTTTACGAGCTTAAATAAACGTTATCTTAGCTTCGTAAATGCCACCGCTTATTTTTTATTTATTTTTTTTTTACAACGTAGCAGCCAATTTCAAAAACGCGATGACGTCACGCGCGGAGTAATTACAAGCCGAGCGTACTTTTATTTTAATGAGATAACATTTTTTGTTAAGTCGCAATTGATTCCTCACGAATTAAAATTCGTTTTCATTCATGAGCAACTCTTCCAAGAGGACGAAGAATAAATAATTCAAAAAAATAATTTGAATTCGGTCGAGCATAAAAAAAAAAATAGGTGAAAAAAAATATATAAGGTATTACCAGAACTAGGTACCAGAAATTTATTTCAAATAAGCTTATCCTTAAAAATGCTCAAGTTTATTTTTATTAAAGACAATTTTAGATCTATGCACTTTTCAAAAATAGTATAAAATGAGAAATTGAAAAACTGTACTACTACGGGCGTCTGATCAAGTAAATTCGGAATGTTTAACATCAAGTCGAGCTATAACATACCTCCGTTTGTTGGCAAGTATGTTAGCAAGTAATCTACAGCAGTTCACTGTCCAGGCCGCGCGAGTAATTTAAATAAGGCGTAAACACAAACATGACAATTATTATTAATGGAGGGTGAAGCGTTTTTAAAGTCCCGACACTTAAGATCGGAGCAAGGTCAGGATTTTAAGGAAAGCAGATTTCCAGCTGTTTACGTCTTCCGCAAATGTTTACTGTTTTCAACCTCCATTCACAACAAATTTTATCACTAATACAGTACTGTACAACACCATGTTCCATATTTACAAAACAGAATAAGTGCACGTTATTTTGCCTTGCAAATTATTAGCTCGGTTTGGAACATTAAAACCCCTTGTCTCCGAGAAACCTACTCGTCTCTAACCAGAATAACAAACTTGATGTATTCAAAGCTCTTTTTCCTCCTGAAGCAAAAAGTACTGGATTCGCGCAGATACTCCTCGTACATCGCTTGTAAAAATTTAAGAGAAGAAACCCGTAGAATGTCCATAATAAAGAATTCGTTGTGCTAAAAAACTAGTTTAAAGTGTATATGTACTTTTTATAGTCAGTTTGTTGTAAACTTTTAATTATCTGAGAAAGTCGACAAACCCAAATAACCACAACGGCATCCACATGAATGCTATGAATTCAAATTACTATACTGCATGCAAACTAAACAAGTAAATTTTATTCGTAAATAACTACTCGTACACGTATTTAACCTAAACTAAATGTTTAATATTTTTTATTCTCTGAAATCCATTATTTAAAAATATTTTAAAAATCTGTGACGGTGCGAGTAAATAAATAGGCTACTATCGTAAATAAACTTCTATTATTTCAAAAAATTAAGATAAATTCTTCAAATTAAAAACACCAAAAAAAAAAAATATATACTGTATATTATTATATTGTTTACTTACTGGAGAATATGTACACTCAAGCTAAAATAGCAAGGGACTAAAAAATAAATATTTATTTCAAAGCTTAACAGCCTAGAAATTCCCCCAGCTAATTAAAACCCGTAATTAAAACAACAATTAATTAAAATTCGTAATAAAAAAATAAAAAAAAGTAGTTTGTAAAGAGTACAAAATCAATAAATAATAGTCGTTTGTCCCTTTAAACTTAATCCACAATGTTTGTTCAACTTATTTGATATACGTGTCCGGAAGTGGATGTTTTGAACGATCTCAATTTTCCGCTGACAAAGCAACATCTCGCAATAATCCAAAAAAAAAAAAAAAGGGAAAGTCATCGATTTGATTTCAAATCACGTTCCTGTTTATACTCCATATAACCCAATAGATGCGAAAAATAGAAGAAAAGAAAAAATAAAAAAAAACAGCCAACCGAGAAGTAAAAGAAAACTGACTAATTTTAACCTTTAGCGCCAAGTTGTTCAATTAAAAAAGCATCATCTCATGCTTTTTCATTTTTTCGACGGTTATTGATCTCGCATCCAGCGTATCGCACCGCTCTAGGACAACCAAAATCAAACACATTTTTGCACTTCAAGCTTAAAACGCCACTCGCGTGACAATACATGTTACCATCAGAAACGCTCGTGTATTTCGCGCTGTAATAAATATGACGCAAAAATAGTACGCTAATTAAAAAAATATAATTATATTAAAGCAAATAAATAACTACGTTAACTTGTATACTTTTACATACAACGCTTTCTGCATTCTCAATTTTTAAAGTAATGCTTAAAATTAGAGAGACGTAATTAACTAAACTCTTAATTAATTTAATACGACATGAATAAACACAACCTAAAATTCTAAATAGTGAGTCTTTTTAAGAATAAAGTTTATCTATTTTTCTGATAATCAAGTAAAAATGAAATAGCGGAAATGTCACTAAAAATCACTCCATTCTCGCGTGCGTTTGTTGTCGAATTTTTTTAATAATAATTATTGTAGAAAGTTTATTAATTAGTAAACTTTCTTGCAAATTGCTCTTCAGGCAATCTGGCTCTCGTGGTTCTGTACCGAATCTCCGAATAGTTTTACTGGTAGTTTTTTTGATTAATAAGTTTGATTATCTTAGACAACGGGTGTCCGAGATGAAACTCTTCAATTTCCGCCTATTATTAATTATTTTACGGAGAAACTCAGCAAAAACAATAATGTTCCATCAAAAAGTTTATCATAGAAAACTGTATTTATAGAAAAATGTCCTTTTTTTTAACCATAACTTTTTTTATACTCCGTATATATTTTTTCAAATTTACCAAAAAAAAAAACCAGTTTTTTACAAAACATTTGTGTATTAGCCGCACCATTTTACAGTATATGTTTTAGCTTTGCTGTTTGTTTATAAATAACAAGCAGAAATTAGATTGGAAATATCTCGGACACCCGGTAATGAAAACAAAAATTGTTGATGATTTCCTATTATAATTTTCATTTATTATTTAATCGCGCAATTTAATTTAAATCTCATTAATTAAAAAAAATTGTTAAAAGTGCAATCAGCATAATATAAACAACCCCCATTAAAATAAAATTTAATGTACGAGTATCTTATACATGATGTACTCGCGCTTTATTTAGATAACGTCAAATTGTCTTTATAATTAAATTAAAACAATGATCACAGTTAAATACTAATAATATAAAAACATTTCACCTAAAACCAAAACAAATAAACATAAACTAAATAAAATTATTCAGTTTAATTATTTAAAAACAAACTTAAATTGTAATTTTACGGGGGAGAGAGGGGAGGGGGGAGGAACAGGGCGTGTACTGCGTAATAGAGAGAGAGAGAGATGTTGTTCAGCTTTAATCGCTGAGCTTGAAGTAGGAGTGATGTAAAAGTAAAGGAAGCTAATATTCTTCAGTAAACGAAGCTTAATGAAGGAAGAAGTAGAATCAATTAGCTATAGGAAAAAGATCAATACCGGCTACCGAAAACATTCCAGTTAATTCACAAAAACCAATTTTTTCTTTTCATTATTATTAAATCAACTTCATCACACTTGTTGATATAAACTAATAAACTTTTCCTTCATTTGCTAAATAAAACCTACTTTTTTCTTATTCATTAGGCTGCAAATTGTAAATACGAAAAGAAGAAGAAGAAAAAAAGAATAATAAACGAGATTCCTTTGTCGCACAATTTTTTCTTCTTCTGCTTTATAATTATTATTTAAAAAAAAAAAAAAAAACTAGAAAATAAACTAAGAAAAAAGAACTAGAAAATGAAAAGAATTTTCTTAGTCGTTGTCACAACTTAAGCAATGCGGATGCGCTTAATAAATACAAAAAGTAGTCCCGCGACGACGTCAAGTGAGCATTCGACAGTGTTATCAAGCAACTTTATCGAGTTAAATTATACTGGAGTAATCATTAACTTAAAAGTAATTGGCGGGTTTTTATACATAAAAAAAAAACGAATAAAACTCGAGTAAAAAAAAACCAGCGCAACCAACTCGTAAACTTTCTTCAATTACGCGCTAGTTAAAAAAAATCGCGAATAAAATTTGGTGCTACTTCCAATATAATTTTTTTTTGAAAAAAAAAAAAAAAAGCCAATTAGTAGAGTCTTACAGAAATCAACAAAACAAACAAATGAAACTAACGATCAAACAAATACAGTTAGTTGAATGTGTTTTCTTCTTCTCACTCACACAACGATAAACAGTTCCAATGTTCCAAAGTGGAATGAAGAAATTGGAATCCGCCATCACCCTTAGCAACGGCTATTGCTCGTTTCATTTTCATCGCACGACTATTTACCAATAACGATACACTCGTGTAGTAAATTGCGCTTTAAATAGAGACAGAATAGCAATTTAATTATATTATACTGTCTCCCAAACTAGTATCAAAATTCTAACTATTTATTTATTTATTAATTTACGTCAGAGATAGAGAAACAAATCGATTTTTTTGTCTTCCTTCAAAATAATATTGATGTAATTTGAATAATTCATGGCGTGCACTGTGCATGTTGCCTAATATAATATTATTTTTTCTTTTAGAATAGATTAATGCCAATATAGAGATTAATTTCCAGTATGCATATCTCCTTTGATCTGCTTAGGCTTGCTTCAAATTTGAAAAAGAATACCGTATATTCAAATACAGTACATGTACCGTGCTTAAAAAAATTTTTTTTTTTTTTTTTTTTAAACTAATCTTTAAATTTTTAAAAATGGTAAAATCAAACAATCACTTTTTGGAGTGGGCGAATCGCAGTTATTCAGCAAAACCAAACAATGACAATGATGTAGTCTACATTGAAATAACTAGGAATACAAAATGTTTTAATAATGATCTTTAAAAGGTTTTACTTTTCCAAAACCTAAAACAGTACCGGTACCGTACATTTAAAAAATAATTTATAATATTATACATTACCGGTATTAAGATGGAATTAGACTCGTTTCAAAACATAAACTAGATACAGCATTTTGTATGACTTTTTGACAAACTTATCAAAAAAAAAAAAAAATACAACACTCAAATCAACTTCGATAAATACTGTACTTATTACGCTGAAGAACCATTATTGCAACATATAAAAACTCAACTCAATAATTTAAAAGCGAAAGTGATTGTTTTAGGCCCTTTGGGGTATGTTTATGGTGAAGAGTAAGAAAAAAGATTTCCAAGGACCCGCGCGAAAGCTACTTTACTTATATCTTTTACAATACAGATTCACATCCATGTGAATATAAGTACAGGCTCGTGTTCTAAAACAAGATTTAACTTAATCAAGTTTGGGATACTATGATCTGATTAAAAGAAAACCTCTTTAGTTTCAAAACTTTCAAAATAGTTCATCGAGTTTACGTTTATGTGTTCGTTCACCCAAATTTTGTGACCCAGCGTTGCTTAACTTCAGGAAAGTTAATGTAATAGGGAGAGCTGTTGTTTCCAACTGGGCAAAGACCTATATTTTAGACTGAAATCGCCAAAACAAGTATTTTATTTATCAAATTCCATGATCAAGGCCGAAAAACTTAATTTGTATCTAAAATTTAAAGTTGATCGCGACAATCAAAGATACCCGGTAACAGTATTATACCGTCATAAAAAAAAACTTTTAAAAAAAAATACAGTATAACAAGAAAAACTTATTTAAACTTTTGATCTTTACAGCCGATTTAATTGATTTCCCTTAGCGATAATTTGCGGTTCCCGTCTTCTCAAATGAAATCATGCATAAACCTATTACAGTATAGGCTTCGTTTTAAGAATGCAGTACGTTTTGCACTAGTAAAATGCAAAGCAAATACGTGCAACTCAAAAAAAATAATTCAAATATTTTTTTTTTGCACTGAAATAAAACATAAAAAAGTCATAAATTTAATACTAAAAATTCAATTTCCCAGATGCAAGTAAACGTAACGTAAACTTCACCATTAAAAATAACTTTATTCGCTAGTAAAAAATTTTAATCTGTTTATTACAGATATAAAACAGTTTAAATAATTTAAAAAGATAATTCAAATAACTTTTTTTTTAATTTTCTTTTTCTTTCGCCCATCTCGCGTTATTATTTAATCGTTAAGCTCGACATTGTTCTTGTATTTTAATTAAAACTGGAGTTTGGTATCTCGCGGATAAACAAAAATTGCACCAACAAAACCTAAAATCAGACCTTCATAAATATTAATCTAGTGCTTTATAATTTTATTAACAAAAATAATAATAAAGCGAAGCCTACTACAGTATATTAATAAAATCAAAAAATACAGTAGAAAGGATTCTAAAGCAAACCGGAGGTGATGCGCGCGCTATGAATTTGGGTACGCACAAATCGCAATTGTTTTAGGTTCCATCACTTTCATTAAAATCCATTAACGTTGGAAAAATTCGAATGCTTCTCATAACACTTAACGCGCATTAACATTTTTCTAAAGCAGTTTTTCATTTTTACAAACTTTAAGTAATTTGAAACTTTTAAAATTGGATCCAACATCCAATAGAAGTACATGTACAGTGCTGCAGTAAGTAAATATCAGCATTTCATAATATCCAGAGTACACTTAAACGCCCTTTTTCTTTAATTACTGTTTTTTTCGTGCACATAAAGTGCATTCACTAATGATTAATATCGCTATTAAAGCAAAAACTTGACAATTATTATAAAATTTGAAGATAATTTTGCGCTGATCGGAGAAATGTTTTTCATTAACCATTTAAGTTTTGCTCTACAAAATAATTATTACTTGGAGTATTATTTTTTTTTTTTTTGCTGTTTGTTTACTCATGATTTCTCATTAAATGGCTCTTTAGCCTGGATAAATCTCACTTTTTAAAAAATTTGAGCAAAATTTAAGAACGCTTCTATAGTGTCCGTAAAGATAAAGTATAGTTTTGAAAAATTAATAACTATGTCAATTTTTAAGGAAAATCGATTTT
>JAQGAZ010001378.1:0-30571 GCA_034692225.1 Polydesmus complanatus
AAAATCGATTTTCCTTAAAAATTGACATAGTTATTAATTTTTCAAAACTATACTTTATCTTTACGGACACTATATTTGTCCTAAGAAAAAATTCTTATTATGTTTTTTTTTTAAAAAGAAAAAAAAAATTAGGTAAATTTCATCCTTTTATTTAGCCTACTCAAAATAAAGTAATGTTTTTGTTGCTATACGATATTTTCCCACGACCATCGATCACCTCCGTATCATCTGGCAACACGGATTGGATGTGGTGGTTGCTGAGTTCTACTTACAAACTATTTTTTAATTAAAGCTCCAAAAGAAAATAAAAAAAAGTTTCATTCATGCAATTTTTTTTTGTCTTTAAGAAACGAAAAAAAAAAAGATATTGAAAAGAAAAAAAAAATATGCAGATCAATCAATAACAATAATTGATCGAAAAGTACGGTAATTAGGTCAAATTAGTCTGTCAATAAGGCGTCGATCAGCTTATCGGATAGCGCGATTTTATATTACGCGATTTCATTACTGCGCGAATTTTAACTTTGGAAATATTATAGTACTGTACAGTAATTTCAAAATTATAATTACAATTTACAATGGTAATTATTAAAAATTATTACTGAGTCAACCAGGTACATGTAGCCCATGCATTTTTCATTCCAGAACTTGAGTGATTTATAGTTTCCGGTTTAGATTATTCTACCTTAAAACTATGTCCATCTTACATCCCGGTTTCCGCTTATGATCTCAGTATGGCTAAACCACGTGATTAATCTATGATGTTGCTACCAAAAAGAAGATTTAAGCAACTTTTATTTCCCGTATTATACGCGAGGTGCTTGAGAACGCATGTCCCGCGTTGTAGACTACTAAGGAATATCGTCTTTTGAATGAAGTAATAAATGAGTTTCGTAATCATAATAATGGGTAGCTTCTAATATTAGTTGAGAAGGTCAATCAACAAAGTCATTACTGTCCCTAAGGCGGCGTAAACAATAACAAAAACTGCGCCGAGGGTGGTGGGTGGTAAGTGGGCGTTCGACTTGCGTTGATTTATGCCTGAACGCGAACAAAGCATTAACTCACACTTTACGCCGCTTTCCATTTACGTTACATAAAACGAAATTCACAATAGAATGTTTTCTTTAAGATTTATTTACTATTCAAAAATTTAGACGCCGGTGTTCAATGTGCGACTCTCGTTCCTCACGCGTTATTAATTCTCGTCATCCGTTTTATACATTTCGTGAAGAGTAACTGTTCTTGATCTATTATAAACATTTTTCGGGAATACAGTGAGATCAAAACTTAATCGGGTTTTTTTTTATTCATTTAATTTTAATTTTTATCGTTATTTAGTTGCAACGCGGTTTAACCAAACTGATTAGTTAATATTGACGGATGACTTCCAACTAGGTCAATGGGTGACAACTCAAAATATTATTCACCTCTTGTGAGATTACAACTTTAAAAAGTGAAAATAAGGCTCGTTTTCTCGCTAAGGTTGACGATCGCGCGGAATAACAATAGTCGGCAATAATTCCGCGCTTGAATACAATAGGGTTTTAATCATTGGATGACGTGCAGCGCACGTGCGTTCATACGAGACTCCACCAACCATCCACTCAACTCGTTTGACGGTGAAAAGAAATTGCGGATTTAATTAAACGTTTTATTACTTAATTAGAATCGATCTTGATTTTTTTAAATGTAATTTCAATCAGTGAAATGTTTGCACCATGGATCATGTTTGTCGCTATGGCAACCGAGCGATTTCCGCTTTCAGCTTTTGTATTTTTCTACTCAACGCCAAACACGAAAAATGTAGGACTGGTACCGGGACATATTCAATAGCTTCAAAACTAAATCTTTTCGGAATTAAACCAACTTTACGGGGCTTTCTACAACGTTATTTCCTGTTTCTAAGAAACGTTAGTACGTAGGCTATGTAAAAATCGTATGATTAGTTTTTTCGTTACGCTGCTTTTTCTAACTTTTTGGTTAAAAAGACGAAAAAATGTCATGAATAAAGTTGAGCTAAGATTTATATTATATCAGCGTTGCTCACCGTTCTAGAATTTTTTTAGCTTTACATTGGCCTCAGTTTGGCAAAACTATATAACGAATCTATATTTAAAAAAAAAATAAGGTTAAAACTAAGGATTAAAAGAAAAATGCGACAATATAATGGGACAACATTTGTTTAGCGGTGTGAGCAAAAGTTTAAATAAAGATTGATGCGCTTAATCTGGGTAAAGAAATTCGGTGGCAAGCACACCAAATGTAATATTAATAATTTTGATTGTCAGCCAACGAATTGGATTTAATAAATGCCAAAAAAGAAATTAAAATCTGAAAAGAAATTTAACGGACAAATTTTTGGATCTCCGCATGCGTAGGCCTACATCTTTTCTATACTATACCGGGTGTAAATACCAACCAAGTTTTATTCGACCGGTAATCTTTTATTTTTTATATAGATTTTTGTTAATTCATGAATTTGGTTTCCAGTAAAATTTTTAACAAATGCAAAACTTTTTTCCAACGCACAATTGTTGAGGCAAAGGTAACATAGTAATAGGCACTGTAGTGTAGCTTATAAATGTTGTGCAATACCCGTAAACCGGTGCAGTCATTAGAAAGGTGAATGTTAGGAAGTGGTTACTATGGGTTACCAGCATCCCAAAATGTAATTTTAAAAAATTATACAGTATTTGGCTTTTCAACGTTAGAGACTGTTTTGATTGTTGTTATTTGCATAGAAATTGCTGGATGAAATTAACAAAGATAAACGAATTAAATTAAGTTTTTTATTGCCAACCTTTTATACGGCGTGACGTCATGCAGAAGATATTATAATTATGCAGTAATTATTTTTTTCTTCAAGATAGACAGTAGAGCATCGCGTCATACCGCGGTGTGGCAAAAGTTACGTTGTAACAATGCAATAGTACGAAATTGTCAGTACGTGCATTTTTACGCACTTTGCATATTACGTAATTTAATTTTTGGTTTCAACAAAATATAATTCCCGGAGTTTAATATCCTGAACTTTAAGGGCTTTATTTGTTTTACTTATTTTAATTTGTTCGTTGTATGGCAGAAGCGTAAAAAGTTAATTGTTGTTTATTGTTCTTATTATTTAAATCGTTCGATCATTATTATTTTGTTATTAAGAATAAACAGTCGACTGAGTTTGCTACGGTTGACGATTGATAAACAAAAGTTTTTTGGATTGGGAAATCAGTTCAAGAAAACCCAGATCTATCGTTTATGTTCAATTATTGATTTTTTTTAGTGTTGAAACAAGCGTCATTTGGCAGGTGATCAAGGAGTGGGACGCTCTTCCAAGTTCCTCATTAACCAACGCGGACATTGTTCTATATATTATAATGTACTGTACATCAATCGTCGCTGCCAACAAAATAATGTCATTGGTCTTCTTTTGCGCGATTTATCATTTTGCTTTCTTTGGTTTAGTTACTTTAGTAGAACGAAGGTAATTTATTGATATTGCAATGGTTGTTTTGAAAATCCATTTACCGGTATAGACAAAATATTTTTAAATTGAGAGAAAATTTGATTAATTAGTAAGAAAATAAATCTACGGTTCGATTGTCTTATTTTGAGTGGGCTGCATACACAGGATCGCATTCAATTGTTCGAGAAGGTATTCCTACTACGCGTACGTACGGTATAGAGAGAGAGTTGACCTACATATCAAACGTCGTGATGTAACACTAATTTCATTTCTCCATCCTATTATTTTGTCTTCATCTAGATTTAATAAGCGTTCAGCTCTTAATTTACAATTTTGGTCTCTATTAAAAATGAGCGTAAAACGAGAATTTAATAATACTACTGTACTGGTAAATGAATGTAAACCGAGGATGAAATTAAATACTGTATAGGCTGCCTAAAACAAGGATTAAAATTAATTAAGCCTGTATAAGCGTAAAACTAAGATTATAATATTTACAGTACCTATATTACAAAACTCGCTGAGGGAAAAGGAGAATTGAATAAAACCAGGTGAACGAAAATCGAAGAATGAATTAAACAAGACGAATGTAGGCCTACAACGTGTATAAACCGTAAATAAAACTATTTGGTTGTAAAACGAGGATTAAAGAGAACCAGATAAGCGTAGAACGATGATTTATCGAAACCTGTGTGTGTGCAGCACTGCAGTCAGGGCAAACATTGTAACGTTAGATGAGCGGAAAGCGAAGATTATACACTGTAATATCAAACTAAATATCGGGAAGGAAAAAGCGTAAAACGAGGAATCCGTATAGAACTTAACAATCTGTATGTGTAAAAATAAGGTGTATACAATAAGGATGTAAAAATTATTGTTGAATGAGGACTGAATTAGACCAAATGAGCGAAATCCGAAAATTAACCCACATGTACGAGGAGTAAATAAAACTAGATGAGTGAAAGAGTGGCATTGACCTTTTATTTTGATCGGCGTTGAGAAGCACGGACGGTGAACCGATGACCACGCCGCTAACGAACGACCTTTGGCGGCAGAGAAAATGCCGACTCACGACGTTCCCACTAATCTTCGTCAGGGGTCGTTTCAACTCATTCTTATTGTCAGCACTTAAAATTCTTGCACTAAAAACTTAAGTAAAAAGTTATACTTTTGAATATTCATTTTCGCGAAGTTCGTTAACTCGGCTATAAATAATTAACCCCTTTGAAAAAAAGCTTTTTGGGATTTTTGCCCATGACTTATAATAGTTAATAATTATTATACATTTAGTTAAAGGTTTCAACTATTATTTCTTGCACTTGGCTCATTTTTCATGCACTTATTCATCGACCTTCTCGTCTATTTTAACTCGGAATATCCGCATAACTTTTGCCAAAAAATCTCGCACGATAATAATAATTATTATTATCTTAATTACATTAATTAATTATTTTGTAAAAGTGCCAGCATATTTAGAAGAAGGAGAATAATAAAAAAAAGTGCCAAAAGTTTAGTGATTCAATGACTTTTCTCAGACTTTTGTTTTTCTCTTCATCTCTGCCAAACATTTTCGTCATTCATATATAAATATTTTTTTTATTATTATTAGTAACCAATTTTAATATTATTATTAATATTAATATAACAACAAACATATTTAGCTCGCTTTGTTTTGGTTAAAAATTAAGTTTTGCTTTTGAAACTAAACTAATTATATTCGCTTAAAAAAAGTAGATGTCTTATTAATTTCATGTCAGGATGTTGACAAAATTGGTTCGTCTATTATGATATTGCGCATGCTTAAAGCTACACAATATTATAATGAAAACAAAAATAAAACAAGGTTTAATAATTAAATCTAGTTGAGTGAGACTTCTCGCTGTCTCTATAAACCTGAGTTAGGTCGGGGCAGGATTAGACGGCGCAAATCAATAGATGAATGTCAACCGAAAATTAATTAAAGCTCGATGAGTGTAAAACAAGTATTAATTAAAACTTAATGCATGTAAAACGAACATTAAAGTAAAACTTGAAAGAGCTTAATAAATGGTTGTTGACAAAATTGGTAGGCCTACATGTAGACTTGGTTTCGAATCTAAGATACAGATTTCTAATTAAAACGTTTAAAAAAGTTTGCCATAGGTAAATATTTAACTGAAAAAATAGTATTCATTTAATTATCTAAAAGTGCTTAATTAACAAATTTAATAGATTTTATTTGATTAATTAAACGGAATATTTTGTCTTGAATTACCTTCAATTAATTCAACTGCTGGCAATTGCGAAAATGCTAGTTGATGTATGCTGGATGTATGTAGAACTCGGGCAAATAGAAGGCTAAGGGTAATTCAATTCCCCAATAACAAACGTTGACCAAAGGTTTCTCCTTAAAATAGCATCATCGAAAAGTCTCAAATTTCCCACTTTTAAGATTACGCAGAACACTCAATGTCAATAATGCTTATCGGAGCATTTTTCTTTCTACAACCCGAATTGTTATAATGGACGGCTCATGCGTGGACGAGGTAAACAGTCCTTTTATTGTTCGAAAAGTGCGCGTGAGTGAGAGGAAGACTCATTACGGAAGTCTATCGTCCAACGCCAACAACAATTTGGATTGGGCCGCGTCGGAAGAGAGCGATAGGTTTCGGTTGACGGTGAGCGAGCGAGTAGACCCCAACCGAATTCTACGTCGCATATGGCTCAACGTGGCCTTACTCACCTCGGGCTATTTTTTCCTGTTCATGGGAGTGATTCCTGTGGGAGTTATCCAGAGTTCGTGGAACAGCGAGCAAGGGCTGGGAGTGGCGTCCATGGCCATCAAGAGCGCTTTCATGGTCGTGGGCAGCGTTTTGGCTCCTTCAGTCATCCAACTTTTGGGTTGTAAATCGGCCATTATTTTTGGAAGTTTTCTCTACGTCACTTACATTCCGGCCAACTTTTATCCCACGTGGTACACTCTCGTGCCTTTCGCCATTTTAGCCGGGACCGGGTGTACGGTGGCCGCCGTGGCTCATAAAGTGTATTTGGCTCGTTTGGCTCATTTGTATTCGCAGTTGACGGGTATGGAGGTTGATCGAATCAATTCTCGTACTTTCGTCATACTCATTTGCGCGGTTAAGCTGAGCTGGGCAGTGGGAAATATCGCCTCTTCTTACATTTTGGGCATCGACGAATTTGGCCCTCAACCGGTCAACTTGACTATGGCTGACCATCGGCGATTAGCCACTTGCGGAATCAACTATTGTAATCAAGATCTGGAACCATATCAATCGTTAAATCAAACGCATTTCAGTGACGAAGCGGATGTTGGAAAAACGGAAATTACGAGGGTTTATTTACTGATCGGATTTTGCACCGTTTCCGGTTTGGTTTCCGTGGTATGTTTTACGTTTCTCAGATCGTTTAAAAATTTCGGAATAACTTCAATTGCCGAACGCTTGGATAGTTCTCCACTTTCGGCGTTTACGGGTTTACTAAGCGCCATGAAAGACCCGAGACATCTCTTGTTTATTCCGATGGCCATCGTGCTCAACGGGGGAGACTCATTCTGGGTGGCAGATTTTACTAAAGTAAATTGTTGATTTTTTATAGGCTTTACTAAGAAAAAGTTGTAGGTCATAGCATAAGGATCAATTGTATTTTTTAAATCAGATAAACTTCTTTACCTAAGCAATTGTATCTTTTCGTAGAATGAACTTTGACGTTTAAATTCAATTTTAAATGTTTATAGAGCCATTTTGAAAGAGGAAGCACTGAGTTCACAAAACTTCATAATTAAATTATAAAATTGGGGAATTTTGCTTGGGGAAAGAAAGTGTAGTGTCATTTCGTAAGATACTAAGGAGTTTGTCGATTGTTGCAGGCTTTCATTACGTGTTCGCTGGGCATGGCTTATCTGGGTTATGTTACCGTGTGGAGTGGCCTGAGCGGTCTGGTTTCCTGCGCCCTCTTCGGCTGGTTCAATAAGAAAAGCGTTCGTAGCTTCCCCGTTTTCATCGCCACCCTTTTACAGCTATTGGCCCTGGTCAAACTCTTCTATTGGATTCCTTCGCTCTCGCTCTTAAACAACTACTGGACGCTTTCCATCATCGGCATCGTCTTCTTCTTCGGAAGCGGAATACGACACTTCATCGCCCCAGGTAAACCTCAAATTATTTCTTTAACCGGTGATTAAAACTTTTATTAAAAATGTTTTTGCATCAAAATAATTTCAGTGTTGATTTCGGTGGTTTTTGAAGAGGATTTGGAGAGCGCGTTCTCCGTCTTCCACTTTTGGACTTATATCTCGTCCACTTTGTTCTACGCCTGGAGCAATTTAGTGTGCGTCACATTCAAAGTTTACTTTCTCATGGCCATGTTGACCCTCAGCTTCTTGGGCTACGTGGGGGTGGAATTGCTCATCTCACGTCATCACGGAAATCCAAGTTCCGTCTACAAGCGATTGCCTGCTCATAAAACGAACCAAGAAAAATAACAAGGTAAAGTTATGAGTAATTAATAAATTATGTTTAGCGTTCAAAGCTGATTAATGTCATTTTTTGGGGTTTGTTAAGAACTGTACTTATTAGGTACAGAAAAGTCACTACTTGTAAGGTATAATTTCTAGTGAAATTTTAATTTAGCGAAAGGAAATTTATTGGTTGCGTAAAATTTCGTTTCAAGTACCGAATTAAATTTTATTTTATTCCGTTTTTTATTTAATAAAACGCAGATTTTTATTTACGCAATTGGTGCTGGCACCATAAAGCGCTAGTATAAAATTAATAATGTTTTATTTAAAACTTCTAAATAAATCATCTAAGATACGGTTAAAACAACAGCTTAAAACCAATTTATATGCGTGAAATTGGATTAAAATAGACTTCTATGCAAATGAGGTTTTATTTAAGTTTTTTAAATTTTTTAGAACGTAAAATTGTGGTCTACTATTTTCGGTTACTTATTATACAAGGTTTAATCTTGAAAGAGGCAATTACTCCATGGTTTAATATCTGTATGGACATGAAAAGGGAAGCTTGGACGGTTGTAGCTGGCAAATTTAATTGATTTTAACCTAGTAAAACCCAGATAACATAATTATGAAAAATTCTCTTTTTAAAGTTTATCAAAGTAAATTGCGATTTTTTTTTAGATTTTGCTTGTTCTACTTACCAAACGGTAAATTTTTTCTCAAAACTTTTAATTTTTGAAACCGAATTTTTATCTTTTTTATCTATCGGTATTTAATTATATCGGTTAATCTAACATTATTAAGGACACCTTATTGTCACTTCCATTCTTCCGCCTAGTGATGTAACCACCATACGCTTTATCAATCGAAAGGTTGGTTACCTAGCGACCGATATTAATATTCCGTTTGCCCTGCACGTGCAATTTTTGAAAAAATAGCTAGCAACAGTAATCAAATTCCAAGAAAACACGCTCTCAACTACCCACCGCTACCCACCCACAGGCGGAAATTCCGGAATAGAATGAAGTATTATCTTATCGAATCACACAGCTGATTTAGATTATAATGATCGATGAAATCATTTTTTGTTTTAAATCAATCAATTAAAAAAATTTTTTTTTTAAAAAAAACCTAACCGAAGTGTATTTTAAAAAATGGAATCCACGTTTTTAAAATCTCCAAAAAGCGGTTATGGAGGTTTAGTCCTCCGTAGCGACGACATCTGGCTCTCTCCCAACGCCGACACCGCGAGTACTCAAACGGAAGACCCAAAAACCTTAATCATCTACGAGCATTTAGATGAAAAATGGTTAAAACGACGCGTATGGATCAACGTACTGTTGCTCAACGTCGGGCTCTTTTTCCTCTTCACCGGAATGGCCCCTATGGGAATGATTCAGAGCTCGCTGAATGCCGAAGAAGGTTTAGGAGTGGCTTCCTTGGCCATTAAAAACGCTTTCATGGTAGTAGGAAGCGTAGTGGCGCCCTCCATCATGCGGAAGTTTGGTTGTAAAATGTCTTTGGTGCTGGGCACCATCTTTTACATCACTTACGCTCCGGCTAATTTCTATCCATCGTGGTGGACGCTGGTTCCCTTCGCCATTTTAGCCGGATTAGGCTGCACCGTAGAAGCCACCGCTCGAAAAGTCTACATCGCCCGCTTGGCTCACCTTTACACCGAATTGACCAGAGCTGACGTCGATCGAATTAATTCGCGGCTTTTCGTTATAATGATATGCGCGATTAAATTAAGCTCGACTTTAGGAGATTTCGTGGCATCAATAATCTTGGACGCGGGAGCGGACAATAACGAACCTTTCCAACAGTCGCGATTGAGCATGTGCGGGATTGATTATTGCAATCAAAAGTTGGAGGATATTTATAGTGTTAATACTAGCGTCGTTAAGGTAGAAACGGAAGCGGAAGTGAGAATTCGCGTGTACGTGCTGGTGGCGTTTTGTACGTTGTGTTGCATTATCGCGGTGGTCATCTTCGCTTTTTTGGACACTTTGAAGACTTTAGGAATCTCTTCTTCGGCGGATCAACCGTATAGTTCGCCGATGGCGGTGCTCAAGGATCTTTTCTTCGAGATGAGGGATCCCAAACATTTACTTTTCATCCCGATGACCATCGTTCTCAGTGGAGGAGATACTTTTTGGACAGCGGATTTTAATAAAGTAAGTTAATATCGCTTTTTGAAAAAAATTTTATTTGTTTAAAGCATTTAATTGTTACAGGCATTTATCACGTGCTCGATGGGCATGGCCTATTTGGGTTACGTGGCCATCTGGAACGGACTGAGCGCGTCCACTTCTTGCATACTTTTAGGTTGGTTCAACCAGAAAAATATGAGAAGTTTTCCCATCGTTTGCGCCACGCTTTTACAAATGATCACATACATCGCTCTTTTTTATTGGACGCCCACTCACACCCTTATGGCAAACTACTGGACACTGTCCATTTTAAGTATCGTTTTCTGGTTCGGAGGTGGCATTCGGCACTTCATTGCTCCAGGTAATTAGAACTTTTCACATTAACCTAAATAAAATCCCATTAAAATTACAAAATTTTACGTTTAAAACTATTGAGGTGTTATAACTTTTCGACGTGTTGCCCTAACTAATGTTTGTCTTTGTGGTATAATTATTTCAAATTAGTTCTGATCTCTGTGGTATTTAAAAACAAGTTGGAGACCGCGTTCTCCGTTTACCACTTTTGGATCTTTTTATCGTCCACTTTGTTCTTCGCCTGGAGCAACTTAGTGTGCGTCACTTTTAAAGTCTACTTCCTCATGGCAACTTTAGCCTTGAGCTTTATCGGATACATCGGCATCGAGTACCTGGTACAAAGACAATTAAGAAACGAAGAAAAGTACCGGAACTTAAAAACGGACGAAGTTGGAGAAGAATAAAATAGTAGTATGTACAGCATAAATCAAGTACAGTAGTTATTTTTTGTAAATATTTATTAGCGTTTACAGTTCAACTTGCCCAGAGCGAACCTTACTACGAACTTGTACAACGAAAGCTTGTCATAATGCATGCAACAGTCTTGTAATAAGCAATGCTTAGTGCAGCGATATTTTATTTGTAGGCAGTAGGCTACAGTGGTGACCTTAACATTAACATTCTCAAACTCGTTGAACTCTCAAAATACGGTACTTTTATCTGCAAAATACGCAAAGCCCTAAAAAAATGCTTATTTTTGTACTGAATTTTTTAATCTTTAATCGAAACACTATCAATGGCATTTTAAAACACTTACCGTACTTAATTATTCAAATAACATTTACTAATTTTTTAAAATCACTTACACTAAAACGTTTTTATCTTTGAGAAAAAGCTCATTAAACTGTAATAAAGGCTGTAATTTTGTAGGCTATACGTCGATTATACTCGTATTAAAAAAAAAGAGGCGCAATATTTTTTAATGGCACACTCTTAATATCATTTCATGGATCCCTAAACTAATAATACCCACCAAACTTCAAAAAATCATCGACATAATTCATAAATTCGATTAAAAGCACTCACTAACATTTCAATAAAAAAATAAATAAATACCGATATGTAAATAAACACTCATTAATTTTATTGTTTTGGAAAAGTAAACATTCCTTGAGTTTTAAGTGGAATACTTTCAATGCGATTTTTAAACAGTTTCTATACTTAATAACTCTCACTAAGATTTGATAAAGCTTTACTAAATTTTCGAAATTATTTATTTAAGTTTTACAGTACTTTCTTTTTATAAACGTTCAGACTTAGTGCCACCCAAGTTTTGATTGAAACATTAGGCGATGATGTCACACGTAAAAACGATTTATCTTTAGACGTTTTATTTTTAAGCACTATCGATTGTAATTTTCCGCTATGATATAATATATTATATTACGATATTAACACAACTGAAGATTAAAAATAGTCCAAAAAAAAGTTTAAAATTATCAGCTCTTGCCAACCGATATTAATCTCGCGCGTCTTTTCATTTTCAAGGACTTTTTACCCTTACATTTATATCATTTAACAGAATGACTTGACAGAGAAAAGTTTTAAAAATACCACCATAATTATATTTTATTTTTAAATTAAAAAAAAAAAAAAAAAATGACGGAGAACGAAAAATGTGACGATATTTCTATTGAAAACTCTCCGCAAAAAAAGCGCTTGAGTTACGGAAGTGTGATACCTGAAGCATGGTCATCCCCGACCAACGTCAAGACTAAAGCGAAAGTGACGGATCCATTGAACATCAACCAAGAGTTGGATAAAAGATGGATAACACGTCGCATCTGGTTCAACGTTTTTATGCTCAACATTGGTACATTTTTTTTAACCATGGGTATGGGCACCGTTTCTCTTTTACAGAGTTCCATCAACAGCGAACAGGGTATAGGAGTCGTCTCTTTGGCCATTAAGAACGGCTGTATGATCGTGGGAAGTATTCTAGTCCCTACTATCATGGTGAAATTAGGTTGCAAAACGACTTTAGTGTTTGGAAACATTTTATTCATCTTGTACATTCCGGCTAACTTTTATCCTTCCTGGTTCACCTTGGTTCCGGCAGCTGTTTTAGCCGGTGTAGGCTCAACCATGCAAAGTGTGAGCTTCAAAGTATACCTGGCTCGATTGGCTCATCTCTACAGCGACGTCACTGGTTCCAAAATTGATCGCATCAACTCGCGTTTATTCGTTCTCGTCGTCACGTCCGTTTGCGTCAGCGTCACGTTGGGGAATTTAGCTTCATCTTTGATTTTAAATTCCGGAAGTGATGTGACAACAGTTTTCCCGGAAGCCAGGTTGAGACAATGCGGGTTCGATTACTGCAATGAAGAATTATTGCCATTGCCACTGCCGAATCAATTGTTCAATGGAACGGATTTTGCAGCGGAAGTAATGTGGCAGCAAACGATGAAAGTGTATATTTTGATTGGGTTTTGTACCCTCGCCGGAATTTTATCCGTTGCGGCTTTCGCTTTTGTGGATCCGTTGAAAAAGCTCGGAATTTCTTCGCGGGCCGAAGATAAGTACCTCTCGCCGTTAACTATTATTGGCAATTTAATCAAGACTATGAAAGGACTCATGTACGTGCTGTTCATCCCTCTGGCGATGGTTCAATCTGCACAAGATTCTTTTTTTGTGGCCGATTATACGAAAGTAAGTGCCAAACAAATCTTTTACGCTAATTGTGATTGAATAATAAGTGGCATTAATTATATGATTTAGAGGTAAAGTTTTTTTTGACGTTTAATGTTACTTTCTTTTTTAATGAAATATTTTGAGGTAATTTTTTGCTTGTGTTTCAAAATGTGACATTTATTTCAATTTACCAACAATAGTTTGCCTTTAAAAAGTTTTTTTTTTTTTTTTAAGCTTATTATGGTTGCTTTTTAGTTTGCCCTTTTAAGTGCAACTTGTATTTTGAAGTTCAGGGAGGTGATGTGCCATTTTCAGTTTTGAGAATTATATATCACAGTTTCATGGGAATTCAGTGCCGGTAACATCCAATTGCGCCAAGCCAGTTGGGGCGCAGAACTTACCATTTGATTATCATATTAATAAATATATTCATGTATGTGTAATATAAATATATTAATCTAACTTATACAGTACCGGTGCTGAAAGCTGGTCTTCTCCATAGACGAAATCAATTTTTTATAGTAAAAGCCACACTTTAAAGTTAATAGGGGCGCTCAGGAGGCCTCTGTTCGAGGGTGCCAAGAAGGCCGACCCTGTCAACATTTGTAGGTCTTTCAGTGACAATTGTTTGAATATAGAACGAAAAAACATTTTTGTTTATAGTGAGTGCCTATTCCAGCCTTGTGAGTTACAGTTGTGATTTATTGCAGTGACCATTGGTGGGCTTTAGCTTGAGTTTTTGAAAGTTATTAGGCTATAGTATCTTTTAGTTTTAAATAAGTCATGCATAATAATATTACACGTATCTTGGCTAAGTGCTTTAAAGTTTACTCATTGCCTATTATATTACAGGTGTGAGATTTTTTTACTATAGTTTCATGAGTTTTTTAATGGGACTTTTAATTATTGTGGCGATTGCTTTCTTATAATATTCAAAATCAATTATTAAGAAAACCTTTCCTGCAATTTAGTTTGTATCGATCATCCAAACTATAAACATTTTGAAAAAATTATAACTGTTTTTTACATGGAATTTTGCAAATGTTTTATCCTAATTTGTTACTAAAAAATACATAGCGGTATTTCATTGTACTGATAACTTTAATGATACTGTACTGATAATATCGAAATGATTTTTGCAGGCTTATATCACGTGTTCATTGGGCGTGGAGTACATGGGCTATATTGTTATGAGTACGGGATTGGTAGGGGTGTTGTCCAGTTTCCTCATGGGCTGGTTCAACACTAAAGCCATGAGGTGTTTTCCGGTGGTCAGTGCTACTCTGCTCCAGATGATCGCTCTCGTGATCCTCTTTTATTGGCAAGCGTCCTCTTCGGTCTCTACTAATCTCGTATCTCTCACCGTCATTGGTGTCCTCACCTCTTTCGGAAGTGGAGCTCGCAATTTCTTCACACCAGGTAATGACCACATCCTGTGATCTGCTCTAAGCCAAAGTGCACTACGAGCCATTCATTAACCGACATATGCTTCAAATGCCAAATCTAAACTTTTTTTATGGCAAAAAGTTTTGTTATTGAATTTCTCGTAATGCTCTTTTTTTTAGTGCTTTTGACGTAGAAAAATTCTGAATGTGCTTTTTATTAATAATTGATTTCTTTGTAGTTTTAGTGTCGGTAATATTCAAAGATAACCTTGAAACCGCTTTTTCCGTCGTTCATTTCTGGACTTACGTTTCGTCCACTTTTTTCCTAGCCTGGAGCAACTTTGTCTGCGTTCGAACCAAACTCTACACTCTTTTAGGACTTTTGGCCCTAAGTTTTTTTAGTTACATCGCATTAGAAGTATTGGTTTACAAGAATAAAGTGCCGAAGATGCGATTAAATTTTCAGTATGAGAAAATTGTAAATGAAAATCAGAAATGATAATTATAGGCTATTTTCTCTGAAAATTAATTTATTTGAATGAATTCTTTTTTGGGTATTGGAAGTTTTGGGGTTTTTCCGTTTCAATTTTTTTTTTTTTTTTTTTTTAAAAAAAATTTAAGATGACAGTAATTTTTAATTTTACAGTATTTGCAATATTTCACTTTCAGATAAATTAAGGTGCCATCAACCTTAATCATTCAATATTTAATCGGTTTTTAAGTTTTCTACATTGCCTTAATAGATTAAATGGGCTTATTTAATTCAATTTCTGTTTTTTAAATTTAATACTGTATTTATAAATGTAAATTAAATATTTAAAAATGTAAAATTAAATATTTAAAAATGTAAATTAAGTATTTAAAAATGTATATTAAATATTTAAAAATGTAAATTAAGTATTTAAAAATGTAAATTAAATATTTAAAAATGTAAATTTATCATTTAAAAGTGTAAATTAAATATTTAAAAATGTAAATAATTAAAATTTTAAACTGGTTAATCTTGTTTAATTATTATTGGTACGTGACATGTATAACTTTTTTTAAACATAATCTGGCAGCGCTGTTTCCAGTAGGAGGGGGCAACACTGTAGCTTTGGAAATGTTCATTCGGATTGTTTCCGCGTTGTAATGGCGTTTCTTTAGTTTGTGTGCGCGTATCTCGGGTCTAATCTTTTCGTAAATCGCAATTAATTTTACAATTTTAAGTAATTTCCGTTAATGTTCCGTGTTTATGGTCATTATAAGTGATAGTTAATAAGTGTAACTAGTAGCCAACTAACAACTGGGTCAAGATTGAATCAACTTTTAGAGAAAAGGTATGAAAACTTGTTTATAATGAAGGAGTTTTAACTACAGGTAGAGTTGCGTCTATTTATTTAACTGACTGCTCATGTAACGATTGTAAATTATCTGTTCATTTTTCCATGCTTCCGATTTCATTTCATTGGAGAATGGAAACCTGAACAAAGTTTATTTAACGAAACTAAACTCGGCGAAACGTTTCTAACATCGAGGCATTTTCAAGGTCAATCATTTTGTCTCGTTACAGTGTATAAATATTAATAAAATAATCTGCTTCCACGTGGTCTACATTGTTAAAATGTTGCAATTATTGATTTTTAAAAATAATGCAATAATCAATTGGTAATACTGTAATATTATAATTATAATTTGTTCGCATGTATGGAGTGTAATGCTTTGCATTGAGAGGTTCGCACCTTCGGCAACAAAAATGACACATCTAAAAAGTTTCTTTGCTGAAAAAAAAAAAGCCTTCCATAATTATTACAGTACAATGTACACGTATTTTAAATCTTGTAGAGTAGAACTTTGATTATCTACTCATTCATTTGATTATCCGGACGTGTTCTAAATCACAAACTGTGAAGAAAAGCACGCTACAAATTCCCAATAATATTGTCGTGGGTATGTGTTATAGTTATGCATTGTTTAAAACTTTAAAACTTTGCTTCTACATTATACCGTGTTTTTCCTTTCATTGAAATTTACATACATGGGTGTTTTTTTTTAATGAAATTCGATTATCTGGACCAACCTTGACGACAGTTAGTCCGCATAATCGCGACTCTACTGCATCGATCTTTTTCTGAAAAACAAATTCAGATTTTTTTTAACATCGTCCTGCATGTAAATTAATTTTTTTTTTTTTTTTTTAAAAAAACTAACAATAAATTAAGTGATACTGTATTAAATTTGTAAGTGTGGATTTCAGCAGCATTCTTAATTTTGTTGGGCAAGCATAGTATGCCTACACTACAGTATTTTGAGCGAAAGTACCGGTACTGTACTTGGTTTTATGACGTTTTGAATGCGCCAGCATAATAATGTAAATTTAAATTTGTTGACTCATTTGGAACTTTCTAATTTTTACTCCAGGGCACGTACTTTGTACGCTTCTTACACCGCAGTCTCTCGCGTTAATCTGGGTCACTTCGCTTATTTCGTAGGTGTCATAGGTCACATTGATTTCTGGTTAGGTTAGGGCAATATAGGCGATAACCAGGCGAGATGGCGCCGCTATGCTATCAGCGTGCGGGTTGTTGCGGGAAGCGCTCAATTGTGTCAATTTGTTTTTAATGAAATAAGAGTACGGTAGCCTTAATAATTATTTCGAGTCAAACATATTTTGATAATTGAAAATTTTTAAATTTTATTCATCAACATTTTCATACGTCATCTACAGTTTTGTTTTATTCATTTTTTCTGTTTTTCGTTATTGTGAACTCCACATCTACTTTTTTTTTTTCGAGTTAAATGCACATTTTACACACTTTTTTTTTTTTGTAAACATAGATACAATGCATAAAACTTAAAAAAATAATAATAATAATTTCATGGTTTTTTTTTTCTCCCTCATTAAAATGGTTTAATTTAATTTGATTATAATTTAATATTTAAACTTATAATAAATTACATTCGGAGAAATAAAAATTTTTTCTCCAAAAAAATAAATAAATAAAAAAATGACAATAATATTATTTTGGAATGAATAATAATTATCTTTCAATAATTAAGTTTGATTATTTGAATCTATCATCACATGTATAGACGGTAATTACAGCAGAAGAAAAAAAGGGGCGGGGACGTTGAGATCATTAAGAAAGCTGCTCCGATTAATCCGTACATTTTTTTTTTTGCTTTTTATATATATATTTTTTTTGTGGTTCCTTTGTGATATGGAATCGGAAAGTTTATTTTACTAATTTAATTAACATTATTAGTAGTTATTTTTCACACATCTCACGCAATATATATATTGAACATCCATACTTCAAAAAACTAAATTAAATAATGGGTTGTTTTTTTGGCGGGGAAAAACCGCGGAAATTAAAAACGTCGCTCAAAACCTCAATACAACGAACTTTAAAGTTCAGGTTCTTGTGTTTTGTTGTGAATTAACTGATGGAGTAAAGGAAATGCCAAATAAATGACATTCTGTTTGGTTATTTATGGTATTGTGTATACAGTATTATGGTTTTTGTAACGAATTTCTGATACAACAAACAATTAAAGTTCGTTATTCTTTGGTTTTGCAGTATAGTATCATTTTCTTGGGGCTCAAAAACTTCGAAGTATTATTTAATAGCTAAAAATTTTGAAATAAAAATCGATTAGCTAACAAATTAATCGATAATTTTAAAGGATGAACAGAAATATATGATAAATAAATAAATAAATAAAATTAATTTTTTTGTATACCTTAATATTTCTCTCTTTCACCGATATTTACATAGATCGTGCATTTTATTTTATTTATTTGTTTCTTTTTTTTTTTGGTTTAAATATAATTAAAATACATGATCGTATAGTTAATTAATTACCTATAGTTTAACTAATCATATTTCGTTTTAAAAAGTTTAAGCAGAATGTTTTTTTCTTTAAATAAAAAGAAAGAAAAAAAAAGTTCAACAAAAACATTTCTGCTCACTTTTATTATAATGATTTTTCTCTACTAATAATTAATTTCAACACTTCGTCGATATTAAATCGATTGATTGATTGATTTTTTTTAGAGGGAAGGTTGGTTGTGTTAAAATTTCTTTGAAAATTATTTCAATATATCAAAAATTGTTCTTTCCATCTCTAAAATATCTATCGATTATTAGTTAAACAATGTATACAGAGTTTGAAAAACGTTCCAAACAACAGAAAGCTTTTGAAACAACAAAAATATTATTGAGAATGGGAGGCAAGGGTCTAGAAGGGGATAAGGTCAGGGTGGAGCTTGATAGTTAGTGGGCGGGGATTTAGTGGGGCGTGCTTTGAAGTAAATAGCCTGGGAGGGGCTTGAGGTGGAGTGGGAGGAGCCTGATAAGACCTGGTTGAATTGAGAGTGAGAAGCTTTAGTGGGAGTGTTTTGAGAGTAGGAGGAGCTTGAGAGCCTGCGTTTGTCAGAAGGTAGAGTGGGCGGGGCTTAGTTTGCGGTGGTGGGGGAAGGGGTTGAAGCCTGAGGCGGAAAAAATGGGAAGGGGCTACGCACACTGCAGGAGATGAAGAGTGAGAAACGAAATGACAAAGCAGAACGAAAGTTCTAATGTCGAGACGGAACCCAGAAAAACGAACCAATTAGCGTTAAAACACTGCTGACGTCATTGTCCTTAAAATTATAGATCTTTTTTTTTTATATATATATATTTATATATATAATAATTATTATATATTTTTTGTAATATTTAAATAATGGAGTTTTAATCTTTTTTGTCCTCTTCTGGGTCTTGAAGAGTGTGCCACTGCGCAATGGGTCTTCGAGGGGAAGCCAGCATGTCACTCCAGTGCCTAAGAGCACTTCCGGTGGAATTGCAGCCCAGGATGACTCGACCAATAGGTTCGCTGGTTCCGATTCGGTCGTAGTCCACCACAGTCACCACCAGCTGCACTTTCTACGAAGGAGAACAACACACAATGTAAGTCAAATCTTCCTTTCAAACTTTTCGTATAAAATAACAATGTCAGCAGAACACTGAATGAGCTGCTTTCAAGCACTAGTTTTCGCGTTTATGTAGTGGTTTTCACCAGTGCTTTTTAATTATAAATTTTTTAAATGTCATCATTAAGCTATGGTTTTCAATGTCAAATTAGGTTTTTCACTATTAAATTAAGATATTTACAGTTATTTTATTAAGTTGCGGCTTTCAACATCAAGTTTTAAAGTTTACTATCAAATTGTGATTTTCCCTATTAAGTTATGGTTTTCGTTATTGGGTTACAGTTTTCATGATTACCTTATGGTTTATGATACTACATGTATTAAGTTTTGTTTACTCGTAGTACGTGTAATTATGGCTTTTAAGACTAAGTTGCTTAATCTAGATTAGAGTTAATCTAGCTGGCAATGAGATTTTATGAGTTGGATTAGTTTTGGTTACCTGAATCTGCTCGAAGGGAACTTCAAAGGTAAAGGATTCGTTGTAGTAAGGGTTCAGCGTGCATTTCTTGATCGAAGTCTTCTTCTTCTTTACTCGCTTCCCGTTCATCATCAACGCGATCTTAACGTAGGGATCTTAAAAACACATCCGTTAATAAAACATTATTATGATAAATTTTAATAATATTGCGATTTGGGTGAACCTGATAACCCGCCGACGTCCATCTTTTTAAGGTTCTTAGCTTCCAAAATGACCACGGTGAGTTTTCCGGCCGTCGGAACGTAACGTAAGGAAAAGCAAATGTCGCCCAACTTATTTTCCTATTGTTTAAAGTTAACGAAAATTTCAATTTAGACCTAAGTAAGGTAAAATGCACATTCACGGAAGTTGCATAATTATGAAAAATAGATAGATAGATAGATAGATAGACACAATAGAGAAAGGAGCTAAACGGTGTTCTGAACATCTGATTTGTGCTCTAAAACAGGAAGTGGAAAAAACACAAGTCTACATTTAATAACGGAAGTTCTAAAGACAAATTAATTTTTTTTTTCTTTTTCTAATAATCAACACTAAAATTGAACACTAAACGAGAACTGAAGCTAAAGGTTATTTATGAAGTGACCTCTTAACAGTATTAACATTGTCACAAATGTCGTCACAAATTATTACTTACGAAAAATATGTAACGAGTTGGTCACGAGGCAAATGTGGATCCAGCGTTTCCGGTTTTATTAAAAGTTTTTATGGTTTTTTTTTTTATTGGACATTTTAAAATGGTGTTGTACGTAGGCGGATGCAATTGATGGCAAAAGCGGAAGTAGGTATATTTAATTAAAAGAAAAAAGTAAATAAATAAGCTTAATAATTTTTATCAGATTTTTTTTTTGTCAGCCTAAAACAAAGCAATTAAATGGTACAAAACAAAATAAAAAAAAAGCACAGCCGAAAGAAAAAATTTATAAGCAAAAACGTTTTTCCGGCAAAAAAAAAAAAACAAAACCACAATAATGCGATTATTTTCTTGCGGGAAAATCGATTTTGTATATAAAGATTTTTTTTAATTACATTTTCTAATAATTATTACGGTGAAACCTTGGCAGAGCAAACGTTATTTTACCAATGAAGGTGAACATCAAAGATTCAAAATTTCTGGTTTATCGTTAATGAAAATTTATAAAATCAATAGTTCGTTCTGCCGAGGTTTTGGTGATGCATACGATGAAATTTTACATTGAATGTAGTTTTTAATATTTATTTTTCTCATGCATTATTTAACTTATAATTGTTGCAACTATTAAAACAAACTAATTAGTAAGGAAGAAAAAGGAGGATGCTGCTATTAATGTTAAAATTAAAATAAAAAAAGGCTAAAAAAAATTTAAAAAAAAAATGATTTTTCTTATCCCAGTGATTTCAAATGCAATGAAAATAATCATCTGTTGGTTCCTTCTAATGATCTAATCGATGCTAATTTCACTCTAGTTATTTTTAATTGGATTAATCTACTTAAATGCAAAGGAAAGTCTAAATTTTTGTGTTTACGTATTTTAAGCCAATATAATCAATCAAAAGACTCCACCGTTATGATGTCATTCGCTACCGTATCTTATTTTGTCGTGTGATTGAGTTGTTTAAAATTGGAATTATTAATGTGTGACCTTTCAAAAGTATTAGAAATTCCATAGATATACAGAGTGTCCTGAATAATGTATAATAATGTTACATTATTCAGAATCACTCTACATATATAGGCGTACACAGTGAACGGGGGGGGGGGGGGGAGAGGGGGGAACTGAATCACATGAATATTATTAACTACAATAATCTGTCGAATTATTATTTGGTTATTTTAGTCAACTATGGGTATTTATTTGTCATGCCAAAGTGTAGCTCGCGTTTTTCCGTTCACCGGCTTCCTATATCGTTTTTTGTAATTTTTCAAGTTGTTGCCTTTGAGAGAAAAGAGAACATCCCTAGGCATCCAATTACTGAGGTTTCCGATGAATCAAAATTTTACCAAAGAAAGATGCAGTAGTTCTACTGTTTTCTAAATAAGGGAGGTTTGTTTTTGGTGGTGGTTCTGTTGGATGATTGTATTGGCTTATTTATATAAATCTAAATTCGGTGTTGAGGCTAAAATTCTCTAAATTGGTTCTTAATTATTATTCATTTTTTAAGGACTAATTTTCTATTTTGTTCTATCTACTCAACTCAAACTACTTAACTCGAAAATTCTTATTGGAGCTAGAAAAACACACAAATAAAAAAAAAAATACGATTTTAAATTATAACGCTCAATGACGTCACTAAAACCGTCTTAATTTATTCGTTTTAAAGATTTTTAACTGTTCAAAAAGTTCTTGGAAATATTTTTTTTTTAAAAAAAAAGAAATATACTGTATATAAGCTTTTTAATTTAAATTAATATTTTGTATGTTAATTAATTCAAATTTGACAATTTAATTCTTAAAAACTTTTGGATCTAACATTTTTTTAGTTCCAAAAACTTTTGAAAGTTAAAAATTCCGAATTAAAAAGGTGAAACAAAATTGCTAATATTTTAAAATTGTACCTGTCCTTGTTCCCCTTCGACACTGGTTAGGTCTCGCCATTCCTCGATGGTTTGGGCCAGATCCACTTGGTTTAGGGCTACTTTAACCTCTCCGATCTGGTCGTGTTTGGAGAAGCGGTCGAAATCGAAGATGGCAAATACCAATGTTTTTGCTATGATTTCGGAATACGGAACCTGAAATTCATCGGTAATTTTAGTTCTTAGTTAAAAATACAAAAACATTTTCTTCGTTACTTTGAAGTTGAAGGTTTCGTTGAAAACCGGATTTAGAGTTTTTCGGTGAACTTTGGTCTCAAACTTTTTCTTTTTGTCCGGAAGTAGATAGACTTTTACGTACGGATCGGAAGTTCCACCCATATCTAAAGCAGGAAGTTCTTCCGCTTGTATTACCGTTACCGCCAACTAATGAAAGAAGGATTGTGAATTTTTTAAAACTTTATATCTTTTTATATATGTTATATATAAAAAGCAACTCTTTTTTTTAAATGTTATAACTTTTTAAAATTAAAAGCAAGACGACTTACATTGTTTGAATTGAAATCGTAGTCTAATTTGAACTGCAAACGACCTAGTTTGACCTCAGACTGGTGACTATCGGCTTCATCCGGTTCTTGTTCCATGTTCTCGTTCAACTCTTCCATATCTGGTTGCACCTTCTCAAATATTTAATAAAAACAATGAGCTTTTATTTTGTTAAAATTATTATTAAATTAATTTTTAATTGAAGGGGGGAAAAAAAGTGATTATAGTACAAACTTTTTCTTTGTAAGCATTGCCTAGCAACTGAACGCTCTTGAGGTCCACGGCACCTTTCAGTCCCTTTTTGCCCTCCTTCCTCCGCTTCCGGTACCATCTCTTGAGACAGCAAAAGCATAGACACAGGAAGATGAGAGCGACAGTGATGCCTATGGTGATGGTGGCCCATAGCGGAACTGCGTCAAATCAACAACATTATTAGAAAATTCTAATCGGAATCACGTCAGCTTAATGAACCAAGTACAGTCAAAACCTTCATTGTTATTAAACAGTGTTGGTTAGTCTGCTTACTTCCATTAACGTAGGTTCTTGACTGTACCAAATTCAGAATTCAAGCGTTTTTGGGGGAAAATTAAAAATGCTTAGTTCAAAATTTGAAAATTTTTCACATTGGAAACTTTTAGTTTAAAATTAAATACATGTACTTTTCATTTAAAGTTAGAAAATTTTAGTTCAAAATTTAAGTGCTTTTAGTGCTTAAGGGCTTTTAAAAAGTTGACTTAGAAACGGATGCATAATAATTCTTATTGGTTACTGACTGGGAAGTTTTTCTAGCTGAGCGAGGATTTGGTCTCCGGCTTTTTCCATGGCTGACTTTGTGGCTTCCACTGTGGGGCCGCTGTCGGAGGTGGGTGTGGGCGTGGCTAGACTTGCGCCTCCTGTAATGGAGTCTGTGAGGGAGGATGTGGGGAGGATTGAGTCGGCTCCTCCATCTTCTGCCCCGCTCCCTCCACCCCCGTCGCCCACGCCATCGCCTTTAGGAACGGCGTTGTACTGCTGTCTGCTATACACGGGCTCTTCTTGGTTAAGTCTGGAGTAGAACGAAGAACGCCCTGCTGACGGCGCATGCCTGTTCGGTGCCATCTCTCTACGCTGGTTCCTCGTTTCCGTTCACCTTTTCATTAAAATACACAGTTAGTCATCATTTCCCATCGCCAACATATCGATTAGAAAGCAATGTATTGATTTTTTTAAAAAAAAATATAGGACAGGCAGTTTTTTTTACCTTCGCGGTAAATTTTGCGTCTTGTATAAACGGATTCCACGAGAAGTGCAAAAAAGAAGCACTAAAGACAAGGATCCAAAATGATTTGCGCTGTAGAAAGTGCATATACATGTAGAAAAGTAGAAGAACGCACGAAAATTATTTGCTCTACGAGAAGTGGGTGATAGGAAATGCTTTAAATAAATTTCTTACTAAAAAGATATTATCTGGCCTATTTAGTGCAATTCGTTTAGCGAAGTTGACGTGCTGCGCTTATAAACTCACCCAAGGGGTAGCTTTTAAGAGCACTTCAAGTATTAGTGTTGCGTTATGAACTCAAGCAAATAGGATGTTTACCATAATGCAAAGGAAATGGAACTTATAGTTATAATAATTTTAGCATTAAATAAAATGTGAATTTGAAAATTGAGAGCGCGAAATAAATCTGTAAATTAACAATTTAATGGCACTATCAAGGTTCATGTATTCGATGCAAATGAAAAAAGTTGACGTCAAATTTAAATCAAAAGTCTATTTGATTTTAATGTTTGTTTGCTTTTTGCGGATAGAGTTAGCATCCACCTGGTCTCTAGTAAACGAGTTGAAACGTTATTTAATTTTAAATAGTGAGATTTAACTACCGGTATGTTTAAAAAGGTCATTTAATCAAAAATGTCGAGTAGATTAATAGGATTGAAATAAATAATTATTATACAGAGTAAAAATTAAAAAGTTAATGAAAACAATTTTTTCGATCAGCGCTCAAAAAGTAATTGGCAATCAAATCAATTTATCTTTTTACACTCGCACACAAAATGCAAAATTATTATCACATTTATTCTACTGTATAATAGCGATACTAATAATAACTGAATGTAACTATTCTGTCTTCTATTGAGAAAAACTGTAGTCAGCATATAAAATGAAAATATGCTAGCGATATACATAGAATTCTTTTTCATAATATTCCAATTCATCCGTTGCCATTATTTAACAAGCGATGCGTACGTAGCCTTCAAGTTTACCACTGGCTACCTCTGCTCCTATCAAAATTCAATGGGTTTTAAATATAAATTGCTAAAATAGTATTAAGAAACGATTGCAGTCATCACATACGAAAAGTATTAATAGAAGTTGAATAAACTATTAATAATGCAATCATAAAGTCCACTTCACAAAACTGTGCGCTAGTCATAGACGGCTGTATGCGTTGCGGAGGCGAAAGTTTTAATATAGGAGTTGGAGTTATTTGCGATTTGTTTTGGTACTTGTGTGGTTTCTCTTATTTAGTGAAAAATTTTAAATTTTAGAAAAGCCGCTAAATAATGTGCACTAGGCCACTTTAGAATAGCTTTCCTTAGGTCGTAGTTTACTGCATTTCGTTTGGTGCAATTTATATGGAAGAACCGAAATTTGGCTGAATTTAGTTACGAACTGAATAAAATTTTTTTTTTAAAAAAAATGAATGGAGATTGAAGTGGCATTAATTAGTTAGTTTTTATTCCGAATAATTTGATTTTAAAAAGTATCGTGTACCGGTACAATGAAAACTAATAATGAATAATGGTCAATTTTTATTTATTATTATTACTACGGGTACTTTAATGTTTGAATTGTTCTTGTCATGATGATACAGTATGTAGGGCCGGGCATGCAGTAAAAACGGTATTTGTAGCCCAAAAAAAAAAAAAAGTTGCAGTATAGCGATGTGTCTGGGTTGAAAGTACAATACTGTTTAATGTTTGCATATAACTAATTTCAAAATAACATAAGCATTAAATATGTGGTTTCCGTAGCAATAGTGCTGCACGAAATTTGACGCTGTACGAAATTTGACTATTGTTGCTTAACTGGTTTTGATCTTTTGGCTACAATATCAATTATTGTAAATGGTTAGAGCGACGTGTTTCGTGATCTGTGTATGTGAAATTATTTTGTCTCTTCAGGGGCGCACATTATTAAAAAAAAAATAATAAATAAATTATTTTATTTCGTTGTTTTCTTTAAACTGCGCAAAAATAACTATCTTTTTATTAATAATAATAGTCCTTTTACGATATAAGTAACATTAATAAACGAGCATTTGATATTTCCGCAGCTGCAGCTAACCAGTGCTTTTTAGCGTAAACACTGGCCGGAAACAGAGCAATGACAACGTAATCTGATCTAAACTAACAACTTCCGATTTACTTCGTCTCTCGTTATGTCGCCATTTGTGCGTGTAACTACTGAAATGATGGCTTCCAAAGAATTAACCGCAAATTCCTCGCGATTTAACCTTGATTTGAAGTTCTACAGCCAACAAAAGACGTTTTAGTGCCATTAAATGAGATTGTTTTACAACAACTAATTCTAGAGCAAGATCAATCCTTAAATGATATTTAAAATACCAATGTCTTTGGTAGACACGGCTCAAATTAATCACACGGTTTACAAACTAAGATCAGGGTACAGCTAAGGTTAAATAGAACAGGGTCACTGGGTCTTCACCATATCTCTTAATTTTTCAGTTTTGATGGCAAACTTATTTCTAGAAAAATATCAAATATTAGGCCATGTTAATTAAAGGCGTGCGCATGCGCAAGAAACATAAATTCGTTTGTTTATTTTTTTTTTGGTGTAGAAAACAAAGATTTTGTCGCATTATTTAACAGACAGCAATGAGTGAAAACGAGGATTAAATAAAACTGTATAAGTTAGTGCGACGCCGGAGGGCCCCAAGGCATTAGAGGGGCCTATCAGACCTTTGTAGATCGTTCTCAAGCGATCGATTATATTCGGGTGCGCTGACGGGGGGAGAAAGAGTGTGTAGGTACGCGGATGTCCCGTAGCCATAGCAACTCAGCAGCTGATGACGTCAAGAAAGTGTGTGTGTATGTGTGCGAGGGGGAGAAACGATACTATCGATTGACTTGACATTGAATTGATGGGGATTGAATGATGCGCTGGTTATGTCCGATCGAACGTTGAACGCAATCTTCGAAGCGGACATAATAATATTATCAGTGATCAAGATTTATTTCCGATGTTAATTCGGCATTTATCTCGTTCAAATCTTACTCCTTTCTCGTTTAAATCACTTTCTGTGCCATTTAAATCTCACTCGTTCAAAATCTCTTCCCTTTTGGTTTAAATTTTTTTAGCCTCTGGAGACGGCAAAATGTAGATATGATAATGATAGTGGCGGGGTCGTTACATTTAAATTTTGGATGAGATTGAAATTGGAATTTGCGGACGTGAATCACACGTAGATGCACATTTTTGAACGATTTAGTTTCATTTTTTTTTTGTTTTTAAATGTATATGCGGTGCATGAATATTTAAGTTAGTTTATTTGGTTTTTTAAGTAGGGGATGAGGGAAATTTTTTTTTTCCAAATTTGTATAAAAACGGAGTAGAATCCATCCGTCTGCGTTAATACTCGTATTGCGTTACGGCCAAAGCCAAAAAATTATATAAACAACTGTAAGCAATAATTGTATAAGCTACTGTATATCGATAAAAAAAAATTGGTTGAAAGTTAAAGTTTTGTAGCTATTAAAAATTTTAAATTTCAATGTAATTTCAGAAAAGCGTTTTTCAAGCACGGTTTTATCTTACAGTACTGTACTGTACTTGGTTTTGCGAATAAGCGCGAGTGGAGTAAATACGATTTGCCTAGTACTAGAATGCGGGCTTTTTAGGTCGTATGCACAGTGGAATGTGAATAATGAGGGATTACATTCGAGTATAATACTGTACTTTATTTTAATTGCATTAATTGTTTTTCTTTGTTGATTGGTTTAATTTTGTGCATATAATTAATTGCAGTAAAGCGATTGTACAATCAACTTTCCATTTCGGCGAAGGTGTCGCATGTCTACGAAAACTATTGCGTATTTAGATAGTACAGTATTTTAGGAAATGCGTGAAACGAAATTGAATGGGGGGAAAATTTGTGTTGACGAAAACACTGTTATTTTAAATGAAAAAAAAAAAAAAAAAAAAATTAAATTTAAGGAAAATATAAATTAATATGTATTTGCATATAAAATTAAATAAAATAAAAAAAAAATTAATTACATTAACTAGAAAATCTATTTTTTACAGTTTTTTTTTTTTTTTTTTTTTTAAATAATTAAAATACAGTATATACTCGTATGTATATATATTTATCGAATTTTGGATCTTTTGGCATCAAAAAATAATTATCTCTCATTTACAAAATAAAAAAAGCGTTTTTTATTATTAAATGAAGCGCGCTCAAGAAAAAAAGTTTATAAAATCATTAAATAAATATTTAATTTCCTTTAAAAGCGATATTGCAGTATAGCAATCCATAAAATAAAATAATGACAGTGGAAGGAACAGAAAAAAAAACGTGTTTTTGTGTTGCGCATTTATTATTGGTTCAATATTGAGGAAATGAAGAAATCGTCGAAAATAATATTGAAACCGTCATTTTGATTCAATAAACCTTCACTTGCACTCCTGACGTCATTTCATCTCTCCCACTGGCACTTTTACACGCGCACAACCCATTAATTACTAATCAATTTTGTTTTTAAAAAAAAAATCTTAAAACGTTATACGTCTCTTAAAAGTATTTTTTTCTTATCTATTAAAACCTACACTCGGCTTTTCATCGCATATTTTCATCGATTGAAATAATAATTTTTATCTCAATAAAATGAATTTTCTTTATTTACAAAAGCGAAATTTGTTTTTAAGCTCGTAAGAGTCTAAAGCATATTTTTCCATCCGTTAAAGCGTACATTAAAAGCAACTAAAACGTATATTATTTCCATTCATTAAAACATAAAAAACTCGCTTAAACATTATTTTCATCTAATAAAACATAATTTTTACTCATAAAAACGCATCTATTTTTCACGCATTAAAATGCGCCTGTGCCTCTTTCGCACTAAAACGTACGTTTTGATCTATGAAATCGTGCATATTTCTTTCTCGAACGGAAATATTTTTTGGTCCACTAAAACAGTCAGTTTTCTTGTTAAAACCTAATTAACTGAAGGCCACATTTTTCATTTACTAAAACGCATTTCTTTCATCTACTAAAACGTATACTTTCATAGATTTAAACTGGATGTTCTATTCCATTAAAACGGATACTTTTACCCTTTAAAACGTACATTAAATTCCCCTTTAAAACGTACATTTTCTTATCCATTGAAACGTATATTTTCCCCCTCTAAATATTAGTTGGCTAAAAATGCAACCTTTATAGCGAAAAATGTAACGAAATGTGGGATTGATGTGGAGGAAAAGATGGCGTCGATTTTGCGTCTTATTGATCCATAATAATACAAACACACACGTACCTTTTTTTCTCTCTCTCTCTCCCGCGGCTCTCTTGGTTGGATTGATATTAGTAGGGGTTGGTGGTGATGTTTAGTAGGGGTGGTTAGGAGGTGAGATTTTTAATCCACGAATTGACGATTGAAATTATAGGGCACTTTACAACGTAACCGTAACACATGTTCGGAACATAGTGACGCTGGAACCGAAATTATCCATCGCTGTTTGTTTGCTTTTTCGTTCTTTCTGATTTTTATTAAGGGTTTTTCCGGTAGAAAAAAAAAAAAGGTTAAGATTTAAATGTCGACGATTTCACTGCACCACTTTTGAGCTCACTGTTCGCCTTGTGCCGTCTGCTAAGCCACCGCCTTTCGATGACGTCAGACGGGCGCGCGATGCGATAAGAGCGAGGCAGAAGCTGCGAAATTGGAGAAATCAATAAACATGGGTTGGGAAGCGGTCATTTTGAAACGGGGGAGAACGGAAGGAGGGGGAGGATGACGTCATGGCGGAGCTTAACAAAATTTCATTGATGAGGAAGAGAGAGCGCCAATTTCAAATGTTGTTATTTTGTGTAATTATTAAAGGATAAATTCGATATTACAGTAGTAATTCATTATTTTTCGATATTCGAGAGTTTGCGCTAGTTTGTAATTAAAATTATTGATGAGTAGTGACGTGAAGAAAATTGTTTTCATTTTTAAGAAAAATCGATCTTATTTTTTCTCGAGGGATTTTTAAGAAAAGTGATATTTTTTATAATTTTAAGAAAATCGTTGTTAATTTTATATATAAAAAAAATTCTTAATTTTATAAAAAAAAAAAAATTATGATCTTATACCGTAAAAAAAAAAATCTTGATTTTATACCGTAAAAAAAAAAAAAATTTTTTTTTAATTTTATATGAAAAATTTTTTTTCATTTTATACCGTATATGAAAATCCAAAAAAAAAAAACTTGATTTTATACCGTAAAAAAATTTTTTTCATTTTATATTTAAAAATCCAAAAAAAAAAAAAAAACTTGATTTTATACCGTAAAAAAAATTTCTTTACAGCGTGGTCGCGATTATCGGAACAATTGATTGTCAGTCATGTTCGGATAATCAATTTGTTCGGATAATCAAAT
>JAQGAZ010001379.1:0-30561 GCA_034692225.1 Polydesmus complanatus
AAAAGGGCCAAAATTTGTTATTTTTCCTAAAAAAATTTGGCGCCTCGCAAGCTCGGCGCTCATTTATTATCGGATTTGGCTCTCAAAAAAAATTCGAACGTCTAATGGGGCTTTTTTTTTTGGTGCTCGCTCCCCCTGTTACTCAAACCTGGCTACGCCGCTGATCTTAACTGAATATCATTCTATCGGCGATCGCATCTTATTTACATCTAATTATCGGTTGGACTCTAATTTAAATATTGAATGTTTAATTACCGAATCGCCGTCACGACAACTGTATATGGGAAATCATATACATAAGGGAGGCAAATATAAATACTTAAAATAGTAAATAATGATAAATAGATAAGGACCAAAATGTTGAATTTGAACTGTAAATATCGAAATTTAATGGCGGAAAAAACGGTATATCAAGGTCACTTTTGATTTGAAAACTGAAGTTTTAGTCTTAATAATCTTTTAATTATTTTTCTAGTGGGCGTCTTTAGATTCAAACTCAACTTTCAGTGTGCTTTTACTTTTGTGTTCTTTCGTATTAGCTTGGGGTGAAATTTGGTTATTGGATTTTCGGGTCATTCCAAGAGAGAAACAAGCGATGGACGTAGCATGTAACTTTATTATAATTCAAAGTTAATGTTTTTAATCGTACAAACCAAATATTTTTAGCCTTATTATATCCAGATGTTCGAACACCGCTGCTTCGAAATTTTGCTCCTTCGTTAGATGAACGATCAGCATTCTATTCTCCAGTGGGAACGCCTCCAGGTTGAATCCTGTTCAACTTCACATTTTATTTTTACTTACATTTTTGCATAATAATTCAATTAGATTCCGATGACGAAGAAGCGATGCTTGCTTCCATCGAGAAAGTAATATGCTGAGAAAGAAATGACTAGAATTTCTTAGTTAACATTAATTTGTAGGAAGGGTACGAGAGGAAAGCCAAAGAAGCATTAAATATTGCTCTCAGCTTTATACATTCTGATGGATGGGAAGTAGAAACTACTCAAGGATCTGATGTCGTTTACAGTAGAAAGAGTTTTGGGAACAAAAAAATGTACAAATTTGTGGTAAGCAAAAGAAAAAATTGATATGTGGAATCTCAATATGCGACAGTTTTAAAACTATGCATCACGTTTTGAAACGGTGTTGATTATTTTCTAATCAAATGCCGAATGCGTAGAATTTATTAACGTTTTTTTTTTTTGTTAAAAAAGAAACAAATATATTTTATGATTCTGTCTTAACAGCTGCATTAGATAATGAAATTAATACCGTATTATTAAAAACAATAATACCGGTAGAGGAAAAATTGGCCAAAATAAAATTAAAGTAACAATAATGCAGAATAGACGGTACAAACCGGTGCTGTAGACAGTGCATAATAATAAATGCAACATCTGATACCAAAGCAAAACATGTTTTGTCGCAAAATAATAAATTTGCTGATACGAAACAATCTTGTTAAGCTTAATAAAGTTGACATAGAGTATTGAGTTTCTACTGAAAGAATAAATACCGTATGCTTAAATTATTAATGAAATTTCAATTTGAAGGGCGACGTTAATGCTTCAGCAGAGATTGTATTTGAAGAACTTTATATTAAAGTTGAACAATCGCCTGAATGGAATAAAAGCGTCACCAATTGTAGGGTAAATAATATGCTCTTTTTTTAATATAAAAAACAGACATAATTAATTAATTTTTGTGGACCATCTTCAATTACCGTAACTCGCTTTTTTAAATTTTTTTTTTTTTAAATTGTTTGATTCAAAGTGGTAATGTGTTATAATTAAAAGTTAGGGTCTTCGTAAAAAAGTATTCTGTAAATCGGAATAGTTATGTTAATTTTAATTTGTGTTTTTTAGATAATTGAAATTATTAATGACAATATTGACATTGTATATCAAGTGGCTGCAGACAGTGCAGGTGGAGTTGTGTCTAGTCGGTAAACAAATTTTGATGCTTTTAAAAATTAGAATCATCTTTAACATTTTTTAATCTTAAAGAGATTTTGTAAATCTTCGAATGTGGGAAAAACAAAGTGATTGTTACGTCTCAGCTGGAATCTCAGTATCTCATAAAAAAATGCCACCAGTGAAATCTTATGTCAGGTAAAGTTGATGTGAACTTCCTTGATCGAATTAAATAACTGATTCTTATTGCTTGCCATGTTTTAGAGGAGAAAATGGACCCAGTGCTTGGGTTATTGAATTTCTTCCAGGAGATATAAATGTATGCAGATTTATTTGGCTTTTAAACACAGATTTAAAGGTAAGTCTCAGTGCGTAATAACTTTTTTTTTTTGTATTGAGTTTTTATATTCTACTCCAATTTGTAATCAGGGTTGGTTGCCTCAATATCTGATTGATCAAGCTTTAGCAAAAGTTATGTTAGAATTTGTTAATTATTTAAGAAAACATGTTTCTAACATAAACGTGTGAAAACGAAAGTAATTTTAAATTACCGGTACCTTATTTTTTTAAGTTCCACATTATTTTTTGCCAAAGGAAATTATTACTATTCACATTCAATTACGATGAAGTTCAAGTAACTTAAACAATATTGAAAATATTAATTAATACTTTATAAGTATTAAAGCCATGACTGTGATTTCTGATGGAGAACCTTCTTAAGCGAAATTAGGGCATGCCTTGCATAAATATTTTTGCGCTGATTAAAAAAGTACATTTTTTTAAGATAAATCGCAATTTGTTTTAATATTAATTATTATTAGTAGAAGGCTTGATGCCGTCGCGATAACATGTAGAAATCATGTTTTTTTAACTCAAGAAAATAACAAAATGATATTAAACAATATTAAATTTGTTTTTATTAAAACTACCCTATTGACCTCAATGATAATTTTCCGCGTTGCACATAAAATGTAAACATTTCCGTTTACTTTTATCTTTTCTTTCTTTTTTTTAGTATATTTTTAACTGGGGGTAGTTTTTTTTACTTTAAAAGTTTGTTTCTTTAGAATTTTTTTTTCTCTTTATAAAAATAGTTTTGAGGGGGATTTTTTTGTATTGTTTTACGAGAATTTTTTTTATATTACCGGTAATGGTTTGTTATATTCCACCGGATTTATATGGAAGTCAGAATTGATTTTTAGTTTAAATACAGATGATAGTTTTATTAAATGTGATACAAAAATAGATGAGGAATGTGCGTTAAAATAACAAATAATTACAATAAATAGTGCAAAACGCCATTTTGTACATAACAATTTGTTCTTTTTTTTAAAAAATAGTTTTAGTTACTATCAACGTTTAAATGTTGTCTCGCAGATTGCGTATTAGTTATACTCGGGGCATCATTATGCTCGGGTTTTCTAATATTGTAAACGTTTTCATTGGATTCTAATTGAGCCAATTGAGCAGTTTGTGACTGGTAGTGTTCTGCTGACGATGGACTTTGAATCTCGTATGTTGGGACGTAGGTTTGACTGGCAGCGGCGGTGTCGTATCGATACTTATCGGCTAATTGATAGCTGGGTTGACCGCTTTTCCCCTGCACGTAGCTCACTGGGTTCACGTTCGAGTAACCCCCGCTGGAGCCGTAAGGGGACATGTAGCTGGCCGAGGGCGGGGAACCGGCGCTGCTGTAGCTCATTCCTCCTCCTCCTCCGTAAGCGGGGGCTGGAGCTGGAGCCGGTGGGGGAGCGGGGGCGGGTCCTCCTCCTTTGTTAAGCAAGGCTGTGGCTATGTTGAGCAAAGGTCCAAATAACATAGACTTGAGGGAACTTATTCCGTCGATTTTATCCCCGATCATCTTTCCTAAAGTGGGCTTAGGGGGAGGTGGGGGTGGGGCCATTTCATAATTAGCGTAAGACCCGTAACCACCGCCATAACCCCCTCCTCCGTAACCGCCACCACCTCCGCCGGTTATGGCGTTTGCTATAGAGAAAAATGTTGCTGACACATTCGTTGATAATACCCAACAAGTGAAAAACACGTAGAAAACGCTTAAAATCTAAAGAAAAAATTAAATGATAATATTTTAAGTTAGTTATATTTTTAAAATTATTTACAATACAAGTTTTTCAACGTTATTAAAAGTAATTACTCATTTTTTTTTGCTTAACTAAACAAGTTTGAGTTAGAAATTAAGCCTACATTTGCCAATAATTTTGACATTGCATTAATAAATTAAATTTGAATAGAAAATTTTAATTTTATATTAAAAATGAAAGTACAGTAATTAATTTCTTTTATAAAAGTTTAGGCAGAACAATTTCTATAAATGTTTAAATTTTTAATTAAATTTGATTTTGCAGTTTAAAAAAATGAAATTTTACGATTAAAGAAAAGTGATTTTAAAATTAAAAATATATTTTAAAAGTGTAATAGGTTCCCGCAAAAAATGACAAACTTAACAATAATTTAAATAATACGGAGTATAAATTAATATTTAACCGAATTAGATATTTTATAGTCCAAAATAAATTGAAAATCAAAAAAAACATAAATTATTATTATTAGAAAGATAACTTTCACAAATGAAATAATTCTCATAAAATCAATTAAAATATAATTATTTTAGCTTAAATAAACAACTAACTGATTTCATAACTTGGCACGTATAAAAATACTTACTCTAAATCCCATTGTTGTGACTGTCTGTCTGACAGTAGTTTACAAAAGAAATTTGAAGAAAAATGGGAAGGAAAAAAAAAAGTAGTGTTCGATGAGTGTTTGAGATGCGTCTGATCCTCAAAAATTGCAAACATCTCCTATTTATGCTGTTTGCAAAAATCAGGAAATAGCGTTTTCTCCCCTTAATTGAAGGGGGAATGAAGTGGGCAGGTAGGGGAGGGGGGGGGGGTTGAAGTGGGAGGGTCACGTGAACAACTTTTTTCCACCTTTTCAATGCGTTTGGAACAATTTCTTGTGTAAAACTCACGCAAATGTTTTAGGACACATTTTTTTCATTGTATTTCTTTTCTCCGACTTTCTTTTTTCTCACTTTTATTTTTCGTTTTGTGATTCTTTTCTTTGCTTCTTCTTACTCTGTTCGGGTGTCTATTAACATGTAGCATACACAGTTTTGTATTATAGAAAGGTATTGTAAGAATAGTCTAAAAAGCACGTTATTAATTATTTTTTTTTTTAAATTATGAAGAGGAAAAATTGAATTAAATAACAATTGTCATAATTGGAACTTTGATAACGGAACTTTATTAGTAATGCGGCTCAAAATTCAGGAAGTTAGATGTCATTGTACAAAACTAATAATTAATTAATATTTATTTTGGACAATAATTACATAATTTTTTTAATACAGTATTTTTAAAATTTAAACAGATATTTTAAAATTACTGCGTTAAAAAATATAGCTTTTTTTTTTTTTATTTGTTTTAAAGTTCGTTAAAACGAAATTTTCGTGTAATTTATCTATTTAGACTTTTATCATAAATTAAACTGAAGTAGTTGTATAATTTTTTTTTTAATCTAAGATCTAAACATATGCACATATTTTAACCTATTTTTTTTAAGTAGGCGTTTTTAAATACCTTTAAATTTTGTTTAATTGTTTAGTTTTTCTATAAAAAAAATCGTTTTCGTGTTTAATATGAATAGGAAAAACATTACAAAAAGTATACATTGCTTGTGTTTATTTGAGGAATGTTCTTGTTTTCTCTTATTAATTATTATTACATTGAAAAGCTTTAATTATTTCTTCTTTTACTCTCACTTTTCCTCCTTTTCCTCTTCATTACTCGAATATTATTATTAAGGACAATAGTTAAGGGCGGAATTTAAGGTCACTCGCAAAAAAAATAATTACCTGAATTTAAAATCAATTAATTAATTAATTTGATATCAATGAAAGTTTACGTTTTTTTTTTATAAAGACGCTAATAAAGCAAGTACATTACTGTAATCTCATTTTACGAGGGGTGTTACGCATATAAAAGCGATTTCAGTACCAGACATAAACTTCTAACTTTCGTAAGATTACAATTTTCACTTTAATTTCGTATTAAAAGACGGCGTTTAGAGATTAGATTTTCTTATACTGTGGTTAAATTTTAAAATCAATTCGTTTTGAAGCTTAAGTTGAATTAGAACGTTCGTAATAAATAAATAATGATTAATCTATGATTGATTAGAATGGCAATTACACGTTAATAATGAAAATCGAATTTAAATAAAAGATTTGTACACAATAATCGATAAAACCTCCCCCCCCCCCCCCAATTTTTGTTTAAAAATTAAATTGTATGGAGATTTTTTTTAAAACAAATTTAAAAATATTTCTAATCGATTTTGAAATACATACCGTGACGTATTGAAGGAGGTGAAAGGACAAGACCCATTCAATAATTTTGTAAACAAAAATGAATTCAAATTTCATATTTGGCTTTTTTTTTTGATGACTTTAGATTTTTTTTTATTGATTTTAGTTTATAAAAATAGCTTTAGCCTAGATCTTTTTATATTTTAAAGCATATTATTAAAAGCATCCTAAATCAAACATCTCCACGACGTACTCTGGGTTATATTTGTCTCAGTTAAATAAAATTAGTGTAGAAAACTTTATAGTTTCACTTTTTTAATGGGGGAAAAAATTCAAAAATTTGTTACAAATACATTAAGTTTATAAATACATTAATTAAATAATATACGCTTTATAAATAATAAATTATATTCAATAATTATTTCTTAAATTATTATTATTATTGTTGTTGTTGATTGCTTGACTGGCGTCGGCTTTCTTGGCAATTGTTTGTTGGACATTGCTGTATCCGTTGGCATACCCACTTCCCCCGTGTCCTTGTCTTCCTCCACCGTGTCCGTAACTTCCGCCTCCGTAACCTCTGCCGTACTCGGGAGCGTTGTAAAATTCGTTGTTGAGGTTCAATCCCAGTTTCACTCCGAATCCAGTTAAACTTCTCAGAATTTGTCTGAGAACATCTCCTGTTATGGTACCTAAGAGACCTCCGATGATGCTCTGACCATGTCCTCCTCCTCCGTAGCCGGAAGCGCTGCCTTCCAAGTCCGGAACCAGAAGTGGAGCAGATTCCTGGGTCTTGTACGAAGAGATAGAGTTGGAGTCACTTGACACCAAATCATTCCCCACTGGATGGGCGCTGCTCATCGAAAAGCACGTCGCCAACAAGAAAGCCAATGCGCACATCTAAGCATTAGGAATTAAAAATTTGCAATTAAACAACAGACAAGAAATAAAAGTTTATTTAAAATAATTGTAACTTACGTAGCTGAAGTTGCCATTCGCTGTTGAAACTTGAAAGGTAAACATTTTCATTGAGATAGTTATTGCAACTGTTACTCTCTGATAATTATGCTTGTGTGTTGTTGATATTTGTGGAGCGAGTGAATACATTTTTCGAAAATGAAGTTTGTTTATATACTTTTCTAAAAATTAGTACCAAAAAAAAAAAAATAATATAATAATGAAGGGGTGCAAGCGCAATAATACGGTATCATATTATTGCGAATTAACTTTTGTGGTCATTTATTGTTTATAGGAAATCAAAAACTTTTCCTTTCAAAATCGTTATTACTTTTTCAAATATTTACGAATCTCCACCCTCCATCCATCACTTCCTCTTCACCATCCACCCTCTCGTGTTATTAAGTGATTAGCATCGTTCTGGATGAGAGAGTAACGCTTTTGTTCAAAGGAATCAAAGGTGTTATATAACTTTAATCAACACTTTCTATTATTATTTTTTTTTTATTATAATAATTTATTACGGTTTTATTACAAAAAGCGCGCAAAACTTTCTCATATCATTTTTAATAAATTTTTGTTTGTTTTCAAAATAATAAGGAAACAATTATTTATTTTTTACAAATTTTATTTAGTTTTTTAATAATTTTTAAAATATGATACAAATCAACGAAAATTATTAAAAATTGTCTTTGAATATTATTCACATAATTTGAGAATATAAGTAGCCATAAAGTAGTCATTTAAGATAGTTTTTCTTTAAAAAAAAAAAACATTATGTACAAATTTTGAGTTACAAAATTTAAAAAAATATCAACACCGGTAATAATTCAAAAAGATTACTAGCTAATTTAAACAATTAATTTTTCGCTGATCCAATAAATGGGCGTGGAAGGGAAATGCGGTGTAATATAAGTGGGAGGAAAATGAAAATATTATTATATTATTTTTATGAATGATTTTAACGATTAATGAACTAAATTATGTAGAAAGAAATATTGATTTTTTATAAGGAAAACAATAATTTGTTTTTGTTTATTACACGAGAAACGAAATAAAGGCGATTTATATGGTTTTATTTCTGCGCATGTGCAATGTCAAAATTGATATTTTCCGGACTTTTTGATAACTATATAAACAAAATCAAAGTTTGAAAAATGTACAGTACCTGCATTCAACTCACCCACAAATACCTAAAGGGATTAGCGAGCTATCAATTTTACTTGAAAATGTTTACATTTCAACTTTCGTTCGCCAAAGTAAGTACCGTACATTAGCTTTTGGTAATTTTAACTGTAAATTCGCAATTACTGTAGATGTGTGCTTTGGTTGTGTTGCTGGCGACTTGCTATTCGATGAGCAGCGCCCACCCATTGAGCAATGGAGGTTTAGTGGTAAGTGACTCCGATCTCATCTCTTCGTACAAGGCACTGGAATCGGTTCCTCTTCCGGTTCTGGACCAAGTGGTCAGTGCTTCTGGCTACGGAGGAGGAGGAGGATATGGCCACGGGTCCGGGAGCATCATCGGACGTATCTTAGGTGTCATAACAGGAGACGTCCTCAGACAGGTTTTAAGAAGTTTAACCGGATTCGGAGTGAAACTAGGAATGAACCTCAACAACGAGTTTTATAACGCTCCCGAATACGGACGAGGCTACGGAGCCGGAAGTTACGGACACGGAGGTGGAAACTACGGGCACGGAGGAGAAGGATATGGACACGGAGGTGGAAACTATGGCCACGGGGGAGGAGGGTATGCCAACGGGTATAGCAATGTCCAAGAAACAATCGCCAAGAAAGCCGACGCCCGTCCAGCCATTAATAATAACAATAATTTAAGGAATTATTGAATATAAGGTATACCGAATATATTAACTTATTATTTAAGCGTATTTTATTTAATTGATGTATTTATAATTTAATGTATTATTTTGTAACAATCAACTTAAATTGTCGTTAATTAAATTTAAAAATAGCTATTTAACTCCGAGGGTGGAAATTAAAAATGAGGGAACTTTTATTATTATTATTATTATAATACCCGGTAGTATTGTTATTGTAATCTAACCTTATGATTGTATTAATTATAAACAAATACTGTTTTAAGTATTTCGTATCAAAATGTGAGTTATCAAAGTTAATCTCATTAATAAAACAGAAGTTTACAAACAACATTTCTTTGAAAATGTGGAACAAATAATTTGAAGGCGATAATTATAAAATAGCGAAAGTTAAAGTTTATTGTAATAATCTTTGTCCTTTATAAAGTCCATAAAATGAACTTCAATTAAATTTTCAAAGCCAACTCACCAATAATTCTCTTAAGAGTCCAAATTTTATTTTAATTGTATTCAAGGAAATTGAATACGGTAGACGATATCATTTTAAAAAATAGATTTAATTATGTTGGTTCGATTGGTTTTTGCTGTTCCATCCTGATTGACTTACAGTAACTCAGGTTTCTAGGAACAGAGGGAAATGAGGCTGTAGAGAGTTTCAAGAGACCTGAATGTCAGCCCTACATATGCATCCAAAAGTAGATTTTAGGAGATTAAACTCGCAGTAAGAGCGTAACTTCCTTTTATTACGGTAAGAAATATTTTGAATTAACAATTTTGTTGTACTACAGTAATACAATAATTTCGTTATCCGTGTAAATACCATTTCACTCTAGATTTGTGGTTCATTAATGTTTTAAAATAATATGAATTATCCTTCAACTATGAAGCACGCTTCTCTGAGCAACTGCGTATAATACTGTATAATATGGTCGAAGAAACTATCAAATTAATTTGCGTTAGTTTTATCTGTAAATCGAAGCAAAAATTTGTTCAAAAATTTCGCCATTCACACAGATTTTACTTGTAATAATTTTCGCTTTTAATACGGTATATCGTATACTTTTTAATACTCAAAATCAATTACAAAATAAATCTCCATAAAAATCAGATAGTTACGATCACGGGGTACCTTTGCTGAACCGGAAGTGACCATCTAATGGTAGTAGAGGGTGGATGCCAATAGTAGATGGGTGGATACGGCCTTCTCTCTTCCTCCTGCGCTTCCATCTTTGGCACTTCTCGGGTGTTTTGCGGCACCGGAAACGAAGGCGCGGAATATCCCTGTTTCTTAACTTTCATATGATGACGCAGGTGTTGGTAGGCGTCCCTGCTGATAATCTGGAAGCCCCGCACCCCCGCCTGATAATACACCCGCACCTGATCCCCGTAAGAATCCACGTAACCGTAGCTGCCTAAAACGGAACCCTCCTCGTCCCTCTCTTCCACTCGGAACTGACCGGAAGTGTCGGAGAAACCGAACTTATACCTTCCGTCGCCTTTTTGCACTTGATAGCTGTGAATTATTTCCGCTTCTCCCGAAGGACAGTGCTCGTTCTCGTAGCAACAAAAGCAATCCAAAGCCAATAAAACTATCGCCACCAAAAAACCAATCATTTCCTAAAAAAAAAAAAAAAAAAAGTTAATTATGATGAATAAAATATTGGCTTACTAATTAGAGAGCTCTTACTCGTTGCATCGTGCTTTTCGTTGTGATTTGTCGAGGCTGTGACAGGAGCTAATAAGCGTAACGCCGATCCGATCACGTGACATGTTTTTTTTTGTGGTTGTTGTTGTCGGTGCTTTTCGGAGAATTCGTATCTTTGAAGTGATCTTCAGGAGTGGAAATAAAGAGAGGTGGGTGATATGTTAGGATTTAAGGAGTGGTGGGAGGTATGGTAATTGGTCGGCTAAGGTCATCGAAAGAGCACATCTGTTGAGCTTTTGTGGGATGGAACCCTCCAAACAGTGCGTTGTCGTGACTCGAGTGACATTTTGAAGAGACCCTACATCCGTTACAAAAACAATTGTCATGTTTGTCTGTATAATAGTAATTATGCGATTATTAGTTATTAAAGTCAAGTTAAGGAAATTGATCCAATTTTATTTAATCCTCGTTTTTACACCGATTTTTTGCTGAACCGCCGTGTGGCTAATCTATGTTGTTGTTGTTGTTGTCATCAAAAGAAAAATTAGATTAAAAGTTAAGACATGAGTATCCGAATTGGCAAATAGCTTTTATTTTACAATCGTTTTGAAAGTTTTAATTATCGATGATTAATATCGATCTTCTAGAAAGCTTTTCTTTTTTCATATTTGAGGAAATTTGATGTCGCGCTTAGTGAAAATGCTTTTTGTTGTGACCAGGAATTTAAAACCAAAATATTAATTGGTTAAATTTAAATTTTGGATCTAGTAACAAAGCAACTTTAAAAATATTTTATAAGTTAAGCCTGTTTCACGCCTAGATTCCGCCGGACTATAGACTATAAGCCAGACTACTGGGGATAATTATACTCATTTACTCAAGCAGTATGGGGCATAATGGTGCAGAAAGTGTACCGATCGAGAATCAACGATGTTACAGAGTTAAAGAGAAAACTTTAAAATTGTTGCACGTGATTAATAAAAAATCACTCATTGACGCGTCAAGCGGTGAATGTCAAGATACATTTTCGAGCTTGCATTTCAGCTAATGGTGGAAACTTAGAGCACATTTGAAATTGGTCAATTATTTGTTGGGATGTTTAGAACAAATGTGGAAAAAAATCACTCGATTTGGTTGAGAAATAAATATTTTATGGGCAATTTTGTGAGGTTCCCTTTTTTGTACTCACACTGTATTAACTATTGGCTTCCATGGGGTCGGGGTCCCATGGCAAGTGTCCAGTTTTCTCAAAGTTAAACACGGTTCTGGTAGTTTTATTAATCAGTGATTATTGTACCTTTTTACGCCACTTATTTTTTCAATACAATTTTAAAAAAATAAATTGTTATATGATTAGAAAGAGATTTGTTTTTTTGGAAAACTGTTACAAATTATTTCTTGAATATTTGCGTATTTAATAATTATGCTGGCGGGAAATAACGCACCCGCTTTGAAATAATAGAACACAATAATTCGAACGGGCAAATTTAGAATCCACCAAATTGTTTGAGCTGTAGACCTATCCAAATTATCTACAGAAATTTTAGTCGAAACAGCATTCTAAATTTTTTTTTTAAAAAAAGAATCTAAAATTAAAAAAAAGCCAATATTTTAAATTTGGTGCATTATTTTGAGTATGGACCGAAGAAAGTCGGCGACGGTGAAAGTGAGCAGCACCGTCCAGGTGAACGTTGCCCCCCGACGAAGAAGACGTCTGGTGGCTAGGCCTTCAGCCATTCTCATTCCCGTTGGGGTATCTCGACCGAGGCTTGCCAAAAGAAGAACCGTCACCAGAAGAGGGAAAAGCCGTTCAAAACCAAGAAGAAGACGAGCTCCGAGGCCTAGAGCTTCGATTATTATTAAGCCCATCATAAGGACGGCGGCTCCTCGGAGAACGAGCAGGAGATATACCCGGCCGGTTGGAAAGTCGAATGTGACGGTTAACGTGGCCACTTCTACCGCTCCTGCGCCTCACGCCAGACCCCCCGCGCATTCCTGTTATCACCCTGGAAAACCCTGCCATTTGCACCAATACAAGTCCGAAGCCAATCGCAACGGGAAAACGGTTACTACCACCACCACTACAACTTCCAAGTCCACACATTCACCAAATGTGGCGGTGACAAGCACGGCGCCACCTTTCGCTTCGAAACCGGTAGTAGCTACCACCACCACGACTTCAAGAGCCGCAAATCCTAAAGTGTCGGTGACTACCACCACTCCACCTTATGCTCCTAAACCGGTGGTCGACATCATTACTACCGGTACCACAAAACCTATGTAGGCCCGAACCACATCCGAGTAGGCTATTCTAACATTGTCACTTGGCATCCTACCGGTACCGTCAAACTACGCTTAAAAAGTTTCAAATTCTATAAACTTAAAGCTCTTATAATCTATAATAATATAAAATTTTTATCTGAATTGAATTGAATGATATATTTTATTAGCAGTAAATTCGCTCTCATGTAATAAAGGCGATTGTCAACCCATTATAATTGTTCTTTTTTTATATACAGTACTTGATAATTATAAAATAATAATTACCGGTACGTGTATGATTATTTATAAGGACCAGTTTTAAAATATACATAGTGCATATATTATACAGTAACAGAAATTACTTTTTGATTTAGCGATTAGGTGAGAGACCATGGTTGTAAGCAAACGATTTATTGGTTTTTTAGCTTTACTTTTTTTTGCACCATTAAAAAAAAAATGATACAGTATGAAAAAGTAAGCAAACGATGTTTTGATAGTTGGTCCGCCTTGTTTACAAACCGGTAACACGCAGGTAGGTAGATAGGTAGGTTGGTGGGTGTTCGAAATAGGAAAATGTAGGTTGACAGGTCAGTTTTCCGTGTCTCTTCTACACATCTAATGCATAATGAAAATCAAAACAATAGCCATTGGCTATTTCCTCTTCTCTTCACTCCTCCCCCTCTTGTTCTTTTACTTAACACGCTCACCTTTCACCTCCACTCAATCAATATTACATGACAATCGTGGAATTATAATAACTATTGCATTAACCAAATGACACAACATTTTACAAGTTCACTGACCAATTGACCAATGTCACTAAGCCACCTCGACCTATCCGTATGAAACCAATTTGTTGGTAATATTTTGAAATGTAGTTTGCTATTAAATTTTGGGTATGAACGAATTGCAAATAATAAGAATATTTGTCTACCATATTGGACCCCATAATATTTTTTAAAAATATTATAGCCTAATCGCCCTCCATGCTCCATCTTCAATTTTTTTTACTAAAGTCTAATTGATTCACTTTACCGTATTAGAACCGGGCTAATTAGCCTATACTGTATAATAATTATTATTGATTAACCTTAATCTTTAAGTGCACCTGACGAAAATAATGACTCGGATCTCTAATGACATTTCTCTGTTTTTTTGGTACAATTTTAAGTAGTCTATGCTTTTTAATATTATAATAATGGAGGATTAGGATTTAGCTTTTTATATTAATGGGCTTTAATTAAATTATGTAATAATTATTAAAACAATATAGGCCTACAGTACATTATGTTGGCTTTAGGGATGATGATTCCATGAATCAATTTTTTCACCTTTTTTTTATTTTATTGTACAGTATGCGATTTTGATTTAATGGTGTCATTTTACAGAGGAAACCATAAAGTGTTTTCCATAAAAAAAAATAAATTTTTTGTTAATTTAAATAAAAATAAAAAAAATACTATAAAAAATTAAAAAGGAACTTTGGACACAATGTCTCTGTAAATTTTCTGTAAACAATGTAATAACAATGAAACAAAACAAAAATTATTAAAAAAGAACGTGCTTCAGACACTCGAAAGGTACACAATAATTACCGGTATACCAAAATTCATATTTTTTTTAAAAAAATATTTTTAATATTCCATCAAAAATTTTATCGTGCGAAATTTTATTAATGAGAATTGCCATTTTCTTAAATTTTAACTTTTTTAAATACCGGTATTTTTTGAGTTAACGGAAAATTTTTTTTTTTTTTTTTTTTACAGAAAGAGCTTTTCCGTAAAATGGGACTATTTTAAAATTGTTTTTTATTTTTTATAATTAGGCCTATTATAACAGACAGAATTTAAAATTATGCACGTACAGTAGTAACAATTTGGACACCCGGTATTAATGCAGATTATTAATTCGTAAAATTGACTTGAAATTTCAAGGTAAAAATTTCTCGAATTAATAATGAATCGAATAAAAAGATTTAATATTTTAATAAAGTAATAACAATTTAAATAAATTATAGAATACTTCTGTGACTCTTGTTTTAATTAATAATTAAATTTCGCTGTTGCTATAGCGAGAGATGTTATCTTTGACCGTGAATACATAATAATAAGGTGCATCATCAACAACACCAACGCGTATACATTAAATATTGATAAAAATCTATTTTATTTTTACGATGAATTTTCGTGTGAACTTTCAACTTTTTCTCGGGAAAGTTAACACAATCATGATTAATTTATAGATTACACTCGAAGAAATTGCTTTCGTTAATAATTCAAATGAGAGAAGAAAAACAACAACAACAACAACTCAGTAATTAACGAAATTACGCTTGTTTCTTATGCTAAAAATAATCCGCACGAAACGCTTCAAGATCACTTCCGGTAAAAAAAAAATTTATTCTAAAAAAAAAAAAAATTATTATTGGAAAATTAACCATTTACATTGGTTTCCTTATTTTATTGGATGCTGTTCAGGTAGCAGAGCCCTTAATAAAGCTGGCATCCTTATTTGACTTACTTTTCGGACGTCCCTCGTCAGATCAATGGGTAAGTAATAGCGGGATAATAATAGCGCTCCCATTTCGCTCCTCCATAACCTTGACACGAGAATGTTCTTTGACGTAGCGTAATTGGAGCGCGTAAAAGAGCGCTCTTCCTTATCGTTTTTCCATACACTACCTACTGGTTGAGCGGGATAATTTTCGATCGGCGCTAACGAAACGATAACCACCACATTTTTTATTAAAGGAAGAAATAAAAATAATATTATTATTTACCACCGCTGCCACGATTTGTTTACTTTCTCTCTCTTCATCTCACCTGTCGTCGTTTGTTTATTATTCGACATCTAGTGCATCATCTCGCGTGGGAATAAACATTTTTTTTTTGAGAGTGTATACGCGTTCGAGAAAGACGAAGACAAAAATGACCGACGTGCAAAACGCAACCACTGCCGAGCAAAACACGGCCATCGCCGCGCAACAAAATAATCATTCGGATTCGAGATTAAATAACGGTCATCATAATAATCAAGGTAAAAACACTTATTTTTCACAATTAATCTTATTAACACTTGTTGCATTCGATTATTTTTCTCACACAATACCACACATTTTCGAACAAAAAAGACATTTTTCCATTGAAAAAATAGCATCCCTATTATAATGGCTCGATGCACAAAAATAACATTCGACCTAATAAAAAATTGTCAATTAATTATTAATTAAATTCCCTGAAGTATAAATTACGTATTTAATCGAGTATATTATGTCACATAATTGATACATCTAATTAAAAAAAAAAATTACTGATTTTTTAAGACGTGATTGAATTTTTGAGCCAATGACATTTCGTAAGTTGGCGCGAATCGTTAGGATTTTACGTATGTAAATTCGAGGCCAACGTAAACTGAACGTAAACCTCGATTTATCATCAATCTCGATGATTAAAGTAAAGAGTGTGGTTACGTCATGATTAAATTATTTACGCCTACCCACCATTAACTTTTTTTTTTTTAGCACCTGACTTGAATTAGCAATAATAGAAGAAAAACACATCGATTACGAAGATAATTCATTCGTTATACTGCGCGCACTGTAGATTCATTTTTATTTAAAGCTAATACACTGTACGTGATACGTACAGTATTCGGCTATATACGGGTATTATATTGTCACCATGGAAATTCCTTATCGATCATCTCTACATTCTCAGATTGTATGGTTTTTATTTATTTAATTTATTAATAATAAAAATGTCTAAATTTTTTTTAAGGGGGAAATTTTTTTTTTATAAAGTTTTTATCTGGTGTCGTGCGCGGTGATGTTGACATTTTCGTTTCTTATTCGAAAGATAAAAATACTTCGAAAGTTTGTTTGCCAAATGGGTTGGTGTTTCCAGATTTTAAAGCAATGCACTTCAAAGGACATTTTTAACTAAATAAATAAATTAAAAAAAGCAGGGTAATTAAATAAAAACAAAAAAAAAAACAAAGTGTATTTTAGAGGTTAAAATTGCAAAAAAGATTTCATCGCAAGATCAAATAAAACCCCCCAATAAAACCTATAGATACATGTAATTGAATATGGGAACATAAATTGCGGGGAGATAATAATAATTAAAAAAAAATATATATATATTTAGAAAGAGCTTTGTGTGAGACTTTTATTTATTTTTTCTATGAGAAAATTTCCTTTTTTTTTTTCTTGTTGAAATTCACAAAAAACAAAATTCAAAAATCTTAATTCACATTTGAACTTTTGTTAATCAAAAAAATTTAGATAAACAATAATAATTATTATTATTGTTGTTGAAAAATAAGTTGAGAGAAACAATGGAAAAAATTAGTTAAATTATTTTTTAAATACTGTACGATTAAGTTACAGAACATGTAGTTATTGTTGTTGTTGTTATTATTTTTTGAATTTAAATTTAGTGACTATAAGTCATAATTTAAAATGATATTGGTCTTCTACAACGAGTTTTTTTAATACTAAACGAGATTAAATTTCCTCAAACAAGATATCGCTTTCTAGCTCTTATTTTAATCTCAATGTTATTTTTTTTGTTTTTTGTTTTTTGTTGCTAGCAACAACATTATAATTGTAAATATGTAACGTGCACTGAAAGCAAAGATAAACTAGAATTAAATAAAACTAGATCACTCAGTGGCAACCAAAGGCTATAAATCTACGCTAATCTAGATTAAGCGACTTGAGTATTGGATTTAATGTTTTGTTCTGCGAAATTTTCTTAATTTTCTTAAATTTCTTCTAATTGGAATTTATACTACACTGTACTGTATATTTTTTATAGCGAAAATTAAAAACTTAAACGAGTTTAAAGAAATGTATTTGTTTGATTTTTCAATTAATCTTTTATTTTTAATTGAAATTCGTGTAAAAATCCCAATTTTTTAATCAAGATTAAATTATTTTAATCTCGATTTAAAGTTTTAGCCGCAATGAAACTTGTTTATCCAACTGAGATCATTGTAAAAACGAAGAAGATAACGTATAAAATAAAAGGAAATTGGGGGGTTTTTTTTTTTTCGTAGTTCTAATCGATAATAAGCAAATCAATTATTAATTTTATATACTGTATCACGCATGCGTATAAGCCAGGTGATCAATTTTCCTGCGGAGACCTATTATTTTGCAGTCTTATATTTTATTTCCGATCGCTTCTAATGGTTGGAAGGGGGGTTGGGGGTAGGTGATGAGTTTGTGGGGAAATAGGTCAGTTAGCACATTGGAACAAACCCGTCAATCACAGTTTTAATTTAATAAACCTTCATCGCGATTTAATACGCTACATTTTTGTTTGTTCGAATGCATATTATGGAGGCCGCTGCCGATGAGCGCGGAATCGCCGCCAATTAAGTCAATTACACCAGTGTGTAAAATATTTTGATACTTTTTTTTTTTTATTTTTTATTTTATTTATTTTTTTATTGAACTCGCGCCAGAAATTAATCGTGGAAATCGATGATTTTGGTCACTTATCAAAGTGAATTATTCAACGCTATCGATCGCAGACCCCTCTTATACTATTTCTTAATCGCATTTAACGTAGATGATAGATAAAGGTTGAATGGATAGAGAGATGACCCGTAATAGAATCATGTCAACTTCGTAACAAAAAAAAGTTATTATTAATTTAAAGATCGTAATCGGTTGATGTTGACTTGAGCTGAATAGCAAAATGACCGGCGTCCAGTTGAACAACCACCTGGACACATCATCAACTTTAAAAGATGATGCTGTCAGGTTTTTGAAATCGGAAAATTTTGAAGGCTGTAATAGCATTTTTTTTTTTAGTTTTTTAATGGCATTTTTTTTTTGTGAAAATTTATCTGTTTGTTTCAAAAAAAAAATTTTTTTTTTTACATTTTTAAAGAAGAATTTTTTTTATGAGAAAAAAATTTGATTATTATTTAAAACGTTATTATAAATTATTATTATTTTAAGTTTTTATATTAATAATTTTTTTGTTTACGAAATAAATGTTTATTTGTTTTGAAATTGATAAAATTTTTATTTTTCAGTTTAGAATAATATTTTAATCGCTTTCAAAATGAATTTTTTTTTGTTAATAAGTTAAATTTTTGAATAATTCTTATAAAAAAAAATTCTTCCAACAATAATAATATACTGTAAGTCCATTAATTTTAATATTTTTAAGTTCCAAATCAAAACTATTTTCTTGGTAAATTTAAAAGAACTATTTTACTGCATTTAAAAATGATAATTTGAGGTTTCAATCATTGCAATTTGTGATATTTGCACTAGTAGGATTAATAACAAAAATAGTTATTGTAGATTATAACTTCCTATTGTTAAACGAAAAGTTAGACTGAGTTGAGACTGCTCGATTGCACTTTGTGAGCTAAGCAGCTGCTATTTGCTGACAGCGTTGGAATTCGTGCGTTTCCAGGGCTTAAAATGACTTAGCACAGGGGAATAGGATAGGGGGAAGGGGGGGGGGACTCATTATGAATAGTCACGTAACTAAACTAACTTAATATTAGCTTTACTACACTACTTGTTGCATGGGACATTCACCCCCTCCTACGTCACCTCTCCCTACAACACCATAACCCCTCTTCCACTCCCACGATTCAAAATTCAACCCCTCCTATACCCATAACCACTTCTCACTTGTTTATAAAATTACAGTACAGTATAGTAGCCTACATATACGGTACTTCGGATTTGTTAACCTAGGTTAAAGGCGACGTCAAAATGACATCACAGCTCATAAGAAATGAACCTTAATCTCAAACTCTAAAACGCGATAAAAAAGTTCTAATTTTTGAGTAGGTTGGGAGATGTTTTTATGCGTTTTGGAACTTTAATGCAAATATTGTTGCGAGCTCTAAAAGACATTTGTTTCAATTTGTTTTTCCCAAAACTAATTTTAAAGTTTTATTATACACGCGGCTCCTTTATTTGTTCTCTGGAGAGCAGCCTCATTTCATATGCTCACTTCCTTATTACGTTTCTTTGGTTATTCTGTATCTGTCAGAAGCTTAATAATGATGGATTTATCTGGGCGATGACGTCAGCCAATGAGGCGTCGTTCCCCCTCTCCCTTTAAGTCCTGGCACCCCCAGCCCCAGCGTCGACTATTAATAACTTCCTCTTGGCTTTCGGCCTACAGCCCACTCGCCACCCACATCATCTTCCGAGCAACAACCGTGATGAAACTCTCCTTGTTGTTGTTTACACAAACAACGCGCAAACCCATAATTGATCTTTAATTTTCTCTCTCGGGAGAATTGGTTTTTGTTTTTTTTCTCTGGTGAAATTGGCCCACACCCACTTCCTCACCTCTATCTTCCACCTTTTCGCGTTTGCTTTTGCTCCAAAATCATATTTTATTAGATGTTACGCTGATGGTATGGTATTAATTTTTTTAAGGCAATTTAAATTTTATGAAGGTAATAATTATGATTGCATTTTTCGCGGATCAAAATATGTCGAGATTAAGCAAAAGTTTTTGATTATAATAATTTACCAATTTTTATAATTTGATTGCTTTTTTGGATTATTTTTTTTAATTTATATAATTATGTTTTGAAAGTACAAGCGCATCGTTATAATAATTTATCATGAAAGTAAATCCAGATCTCGCTTTGATAAGAGTCTTAGATAGGTTTCGCAAAATCAATTTTCTTTAATGATAAGAGAAAATTATCTAACCTTTATAAAATACCGGTAATAAATTATTAGCTTGGAGTATGATGCGCAAATATTAAAATTTTTAAAGATGTAAAATTAATTCTAAATCGAAAATTTAGAGATTCGATGGGAAAAGTTGTGCTATTAATTTATTAAGAAATTTCAAATCACCTTTAGATACCGGTGAAACGTAGGTCAGAGGTGAAACAGCTGATGTCTTAAAAATTTTATATTTTTTGATTTTAAAATTAAATTTATTACCGGTATTAACTTATATTTTTTTTTATAATTAGCAAAAAAAAAAAAAAAAAAAAAATTGGTATTCAGAATTATCGAATATAAAAATTAGGAAATTTAGTCTAAGATATTTTATATTAATTTTCGAGCATTTTCATGCATTGTGTCCGTAAAAAAGAACATACCCAAATGAATGAGTATTAAATCTTTTTAATAATCTAAATACGGTCTGGTGAAGTTTTTAATTTTGTATGTTGAAATTAGGAATTTTGTAAGATTATTAAGATGATTTAATGAGCTAAAAGTGAGGAATTGAAATGGTTTTAAGCTGAAATTTCGTTAACAGATGTTAAAATCTATCAGATTTGTAATTTTATTAATTTGCCTCTCCGTTTCTGTTGGTCGAGTAAGTTACGCGCGATTGCCACTAGATGTCGCTGGCTGTTCGAGCGTTGCATACTTGAGGGTTGACACGGCGTTTCCATAGCAACGCGACGCTGCGTCAGCTGCTTCATCACTCAATAAAAAGAGAATGAAGTGGGGACGTGTTCAGTTGAGCAGAAAAATGACACTCGAAAGCGTTAATTTCGAAACTGACTTTTTCTTTCGAATTTAATTGGCTTATTTAGAAATGGTGGATAAACAACAACAGCGAGAAAGAAAAAAAAATAAATAAATAAATAAAAAAAAGGGTGGAGAAACATAATGATGCGTGGGCTGCTATTATATTAACGAAACAATTATTATGTTGACGCCAACGCCAAATAACACTTTTTTCCGGATACAATTATTATTATTTGGCAGTTTTCACGAATTTAATTAATAAAATTTGAAAATTTTTAGCCGGGTTTATTATTATTGTTTTTTTTTTATTTATTACAGTACCGGTACACATTCTGTAATTACGAGTAGATACGGCGGTATTTTTTTTTTTGTTTTTTTTTTTGAGTTTTTTGAATTTGTTTACTTTTGAAGCTTAAAATTTATTTATTTAGCTTTTTTAATATTTTGCACTACATTTGCGGAAACAATTTTACTATTTTTTGTTTATTTTTTTCTTTATACATAACAATCTTATTTTATTAACAATAATTTCAATGTTTTTTTTCTTCATTTTAATTCCGTTCCTTCTTATGTTGGATTTTTTTAGTTTTTAGTTTATTTATTTTTATTTTGTCTATTTTCTGCCCCAATCATCAATAATTATTGTACAGTATTTTCCATTTTGTTTAAGTTTAATTTTAAGTACAGTAGTTTTTTTTTTTTTTTTTCCTTTTCAAATTTTTTTATTTTTATTGGTTTTTTAAATTATTTTTTATTACCGGTATCTATTTTTTTAAGCATTTTTGTGAATTTAACTTCAATTTCCCACAGTTTTATTTTAAACGAACTATTTAAAAAAATCATGGTTTTTTTTTTCTATTTTGATTTATTTAATTTAAAAAAAAATGTTTATTACGATTTCCAGGATATTTCGAAAGAAATAGTCAATATTTTATAGACGATAGTACAATATGAAACTATTTTAAATAAAAAAAAAAAATTATAAAAAAGGTGCACAATATTCAATGGTGGCGGAGATTCAGCCAGTTGAATATTGCTCATTAAAAGCCATTCAAAAAAAAAAATACATTGCAGTTGATGGTAGATTACTAATTACTTGTTATCAATGGCACCACATATTACAGTGTACGTACACTGTAACACTGTAGTTGTTTTCGAGCCACATGTGACATAATTATGGATTTTATAATTATTATTTGACAGAAATTATTTTAAAAAAACACACAAAATTTTTTTTTTTAAGTTACTTAATACCGTACAATTTGTATAGTTTTTTTTAAGGTACAGTACTAGTAATATTCAAACAGCCGTCACAACTCCACAACCATCGAAGATAAGTTAATTTACTGAAAATAGTTACTATTTCTCGTGAAAAGCATAATAATTGTTATGTGTAAATAAGCTACGTTTTTTCGCATCGAAAATGACGTTTAATAACCTCATAATAATCGTCGAAATACGAACTAACATTAAGTAATTAATTCTTTTAATTAACAATTTCCTTTAATAGTATTCATTCGTTCAAAGAAAGAAAAAAAGCAATTCGCATTGTTTTTCCACAGCGAAAAGTGCTTTCTAATTTCATTGTTTTGCTAATTGTTCTACGGAGCGTTAACTTCATTTGATTTAGCATTTCATTTCTTGTTAAAAGAAAAGATTAGGGGGAGAGGATAAATAAAAATGCGCCAGGGTGATGCTGCGACTGTGAGGGTAACGTTGCTTTATGAAACGTAACTCTTATCTTACCTTTCTGGTAATAATAATTAGCCAAAGTCCGTGCCGAAACCGCGCAGCGTCCGCATTGCCGTTTTTTCCGTCTCAGGTGGCTGACGGCGAACGTGTGTACTTCCGCTCCTCCAAACCTCACTTTCTGTCTCCGTATTGTTACTACGCATTTTCGCCGTCTGAGAATGAGGGATTCCCGCCAAAAAAAAAAAAAAAACCATTAAAGTTGTCTCGCTCTGCAAAACACAGAAACACACACACATCATAAATGAGATATCGATTTTGAATAAATCTCTCGTCATTTTTATTTGTTATTAAATATTTTATTTATCTCGCGCATTTTATATGTATTTATTTTTTTTTGGTCTCGAATCAACTTTTTATTTCCACCACTTTATATTTCTGGGAATGCGATGTATGTGGGTTGGGTGGTGCGGAGTGGTAATTTTTATTTTATGACGCGCCGATCGATAGTCGTGTTTTTGCGCCGGGGATCTCTGATGACGTAGACGACTGGCGAATCGAGCCAGTTAATTAGAAGACAATGTAGGAAAATGATAATAAAGGTCACGTAACCACGATGCGGTATTATAAAAGTCAACGGAGAAAATTGGAGGAAAACATGCGAAGTCTAAGGCCAGGGGGAAAAAAAAAGAGAGAATTACGTTTAAGGTTTTACAAAACGCAATTTTTATAATTATTATTATTGAGAGAGAAAAAGCTTAGCTTTTAATTTAAATTTTTTTTTACGTATTGCGTCATTTTCCGCTAAGAACGGTTTTCCATTAAAAAAAAAAAAAAACTACTAATCTTGGTTAATGTGGCCACGATTTCGATATAAGGTGGTCCTGAAAGTTTCAAATTTTTGATAAACGATGTCAATAAACACTTTCTTCTGTGCAAGTCATTGAATTAAAGAAGGGAAAAAACCCTTTTAGCTTGTAATGAGCACAATAATTTGTCGCGAATCCGTCGACAAGAAGAAGCTTTAAAAAGCACAATTTCAAACTGAGCTCATTATTCTCTGGCTCCTTTTTTTTTTGTTTGTTTGTTTTTTGCTTAGCTCCTTTATAAACTTAATAAAAAAAATTGTAGCCCGGCGCAGTGGTAAGCGAGCTCTAACATTGCTGATTTATGGATAATTAAAACCGCTGAAGATAAGCGTGAGAATTATCCAAATAATGACCGAGAGATTTCAATTAGTAATGACATAGATTCTATATAGGAGGCTATGGTAATGACAACATAACATCTACGAAGACAGTGACGATGATTATAATAGGCCTTCATGCACTGCGGTTTAAATTATTTAGCTTAAAATATTAATGAATTAAAATTTATTAAAAATGTTATTTAATTAAACGTGTCAATGTTTGTCTAATTTTTAAAAAGCGTATTTTGGAACGTAATCTTACTTTTAGTCTGGTATAACGCGATTTGTGGAACCTTCCGACCGCGTTGTAAGAGAGTCGTCTGTAAAAATTATTTGGAAGATACTGTACGTTTCGCAATAACATTTTTTCTATAAAAAAAAAAAAATTTTTTTGTTTTTCTCTATAAAATGATAAATAATAAGGCAATCAAGAGTTTGTGTAAAACCATTTCTTACTTTGTTTTCCCTCGTTACCTTAATGGTTTACAGTGGGCCATTAGAGCCAATCTCAGAAAAATCGTTTAAGGGCTATTTAAGACAAGTTCCCATTGTTTTAAAAGCAGCTTAAAAAATCTCATTTAAGCATCTTCTTACAATGCAGTAATATTTTTGACATTCATTCCAAGGTATAGAATATTTTGTTTACGGATTGGCTCTACTGGGCCATAGTAAAAAATTAGGGTAAGGAATGGGTTTGAGCAAACTTTTGATTAATTTAATATTCTTTCTTAACCATTTGATTATACTTTATTTGCGTAGTTAAAATTACTAATTAGCTTAAATTTATTCAATAAATTGCGAACATTGCGAGCGCCGCCCTAAGCACATTGGACAAATTTAACGTCTTAATTTGTATTTTTTTTAGCAACTTAATTCGAAAATTGTATTAAATTTGTAGCGTAGTAATAATATTATTAAGAGAATTCAACTTAGAGAAAGGATTAAAAGAGAGAAGAAGTTTGTTGAAATTGAACCCTGGCCGATGTAAGAAAAATCGTTAATTTTCTTATAAATATTTACTAGTTGAAAGGAAAAATTATGACGCGCAGAATAAATAAACCCTTTAAATATCTCGCGTTTCAAGTATTTTTATGATTTTTATTTTTCCATTCGCATCTTTCTGGCTGCAAATTCTTTCTCGCTCTCTCTCTCTCTCTCTCGGTTGCTATAGCATCCCACGTCACATCAACCAACATGACTAAAGGAAATTTCCAAAATCGCATTACCATCTAAGCTTCGACCGTGTACATTGTACAGTATGTGTGTAATGGTACGAACGAGTTATTTGTGGAATTTTCTGCGAATTTTTGTTTTGTCGGAGAATAATTTATTCGCGTAAAATTTTGCTTTAACAAACTTGAAAAATTTGATGATAATAAAGTGTAATAATTTTTTTCCAATGGGATCAATTATTACAATGAATAAAAAGAAAAACCATTCATTGATCTTTTTTTTTTTTCATTTTGTTGTATCGAGAATTTCGTATTCAAAATTTTCCGATTGATATAACGCGGTCTTTCATAGAGTTAACCCTAAGTCTACGACCTTTTATTTTCATTTTATTTTTACGATCTTTTTTCTGTAAGCATCCTTCTGGCTGAGTATTTTCCCCGTTGCTATGGCATCCAACGTGACATAGTGTGACTGGCTAAAATTTCAATTATAGTTAGGAGTTAATCCTTATTCGAAATAGAGAGAGAGAGAGAGATAGGGTTGTAGTAGTGACCGGCGGGCTGTTGGTCATCCATCAAGGTGAGTGGTCGTTGACGTCGCGTGTGGACACGGCTTAGCGTGTTAGCCGTTTGGCACTGCTCCAGACGACGGGGCTAAATAAGCTCGCATTTTTAGTAGGAAAACTCCTTTATTTTTGTCTTCCAAGCTGTTTTTTTTTTTTTTTATTATTATTTTTTCTGTTTCTACTCCAGAATTATGCAGACTATAAACAATGCCGCGTTTGCCAACTTTCAGCCTACTCCATATGTAAATAAACTTTCATGATCTAATTAATAGGCGTTAATTAATGTTTATTAGGATACATAGCGACTCTCGCTCATCTGTTCAATATCAAGATTTAACATAATAAATTTTGGTTGCTACCCACTGATCTAGTTTTATGAAATTCTCGATGTTTGTTTAGTTTTAAAATGGGAGTTTTTGGTAAATCTCATTTCAGGAAAATTTAATTTCGTTTAGCGGCAATAAACTATAGATTTTGGGAAGAGATTGGAAGATTAAATAGAGATTAAGTGATATGATCTAGATTAAGAAATCTGGTGGCAACGAAATTTTTAAGATTTTGTTCGCCATTCAGCGATCTCGTTTTAGGCTTATTTAATATTTGTTTGTATACATCTTAGTTGGTTAAATCATGCGATTAATTTCTATTGTTACTACCAAAATTTATGGTAAAAGAAAATGTCTGCGCATGCGCTCATTTTTTTTTTTTTTTTTTTTTTTAATACAATAATACTAGTTTGTTTTCTCATTTGAGGAAGATTAATCTGGTTTGCTCTTTTTTTTTACGAGTAATATTTTTAGATCAAGATGATTAATCTAGTTTAAGAAATACGGTGACAACGAAAAAGTAATATTTGATGGCCCCCCTCAGTTATCTCACATTCGTTTCATCTACTGATCTCAGATTGTTAAACCAAACAGAGACTAAAATAAAAGGTAAACAAAACCTCCGATTTATTTGGGCGAATTTGTGGTTCTGTGGGTCCTAATCGAGATTTAAAAGCTCGATTAAGTTTTTCTTTTTGTAGTCTACTAGAGATAGGAGAGAGATAGAGAGAGGTTTTAACTAAATCTTAATTGAGGAGTTTCCAAACATTGGTTTAAAGTAAATTAAGTTTTAATCCTGTTTTAGAAACTCGTTTTTATTATAATTTAATAACTTGATTTTGGGTCGTATTTGTTGTCAATCTAGATTAATCCCTTAATCTTGTTAAGGTAATGGTAAGGAAATACTACGTATATCGACCCACAATGAAATGTTAAACTCGATTTAAAAAATCGATATACTGTAATCGTTTTAAGCTCTCTCTCTCCAATTACTAGAATTTCGTGCGGTATCGAATGAAATGAAATTTGTTATTAGGTAAAAAGATGATGAAAAAGCTTACCGGAAGCGTCGGCGGCGGGGTTTGGTCGGTGATCCAGCTTAAGAGTGAGTAGGACAAGCCGTTAATAGAAAGTAGCACAAGACCGACGTGTGATGACCTAAATGTCTGCGGATGGCGTTTGGTTCTATCTGCACCGAGACGCCACTTCCGCCGCGTTGCGCACTTGGTTTTAAGCGTGATCAATATCATTCTGCGCCGGTAGACTACTGATATACAGGGGTGGTGGTGGTTTTGATAGGGAAGAAGGGTGGGTGGGCTAATGGTGGCGGCGCTGCTGTCGGTGGAGAAAGTGCGTCGACTCGCGAATCCGTCGCGCATCTCGTTCGCCGCAATACAGTCGAAATTTTGGTGCGGTGGACGAGCGCGGTGCAGTCGGAAGCACGTGTGATCTATTATTCCGACGGAATTCCCTTCCAACAAACTCTCCTAACGAAGCCTCAAAAGCCGGCTGGATTTTTTTTTTTTTTGCTTTTTCCTGGAATTTCTCTCGCTTAATCCTCGGTTATTCATTTCTTTTTTTTTTTGCGGATGGTAATTCCGCCGAAAATCTATTAAATTTACACAAAAAAGGTACGTAAACAAAAGGATCGAATTCCTCAAAAGAAAAAAAAAATTTATTATTATTTTTTTTTAGCTAGAAAAATGGGGTTTTTTTTTACCAATCAAAAATATTTCATTATATTTGTGATTATTAATTTATTAGTGAATTTCGGAAAGCGATTTAGTAAATTTTCCGTGGTTGAAAATAGCTTTGAAACGTTATTAGCGCAACTGACGAGGCCAGAATTTAATTGGGTTTAATTAGGGAAAGCGTTTATCTATGTAACGAATTAATAATTAATTAATAGTTTTATGACATTTCGATGACTTATTTAATTAATTATTAATAAAAAAAAAATTTCACCTTTAATAATTATTGTCAACAGTTTAATTGTTAAAACTAATTTTTATTGAAATTGTCGATAAAAGCAAAATGTTTAATTAAAATTATAAAAACTAGAATAAGTTATTTTATTAGATTTTATTTACTTTTTAATTAAGAAATTTTCTTCCTCAAACAATTTTGTTTATTTATTTTTTAATTTAAAAAAAAAATAGATTTACTTGATTAATCGTTTTTTTATACGTGTTATATAATTTAATTAAAAATCGTTAGATTGCGTTTTTTTTTTTTTTTTTTCCTATAAATTTGGATTCCCTAGGTTCCTTCTAGCTTAGTGGTAAATTGAATTAGTAAGTAATGCAGGGCGCTTGTTTTTATTTAATTAATTTTTAGGTTGAATTTTTAAGCCCTAGAAACGTCGAATTCATTGATCAAATTACAAAGCCACGAAAAACAAATAATAAAAAAAAAGAATTAAATTTTTTTTATTTATTTATTTCATGCTTTGTTTACGTATTTAAATGAAGTAAATAAATACAAAAAAATTGACGCGAGAGATGGGAGGGGGGATTTGTCGTTAAGCCTTAGTTGAGAGTAAGGCGCGAGTGGGGGCTAAGATTAAACCCCGACGCCGGGGGTTTCAATCATTTCTCGCCGCCGTTTTCCTCGCTCGAAGCCGGGAAAAATGAGATGAGTGAGAAAAAAATATCAATCGATGCCACATACTCCTCCTCGTTCCGTACATCTTTTGCAACTCTGGAGCTTTTTCTTTTCATTAGCATTTGTCCGCATTGCTGATGAATGCGATCGTTATCACAGCAGCCCGAACCACGCGAAACTAACTCCGGCTTTTTTGCGTAATATAATATTCGAAAATTCCCCGATTTTACGTTTTGGTGATACACTCTTATATTGCGGGCTTTTCGGTAAAATAACAAAAAATACTGTATGAAGGAAACAATAAATAATGCGCATTTTTATATTACTGTATGTACTGTAATTATGGAAAAATTTGCTAGCATTATAATTCGGTTCAATTGATGAATATTGATAAAATTTAATTTTTGGCACAAAGCAAATAGGAATAATTAATATTAATTAATTTTCTTATTTATTTTTATTTATTCGAAAGATGTATTTTTACATTTCTTGCAAAGGTCAAATTGAAATACTGCACTGTAGTCTTAAAACAAAAGTCATTTTGATTTTAAAATTATTTACTGATTAAAAATAATTATCAATGTCCTTCGTTTTAAGATTGTTTTAAGTTCCAAATATTTAAAAAAAATAATAATAAACATTTACTGTAACTAGAATTAAGATGGATATTTAAGCTGAAAATTAATGATGAGTAGATTAACGGAACTCAATAATTTTTATGCTCTGTTTTATTATGTGAAATCATTTTACGACTCAAATGAATTTTAAATTAAAGAGTCAATAATAATAAAATTACCTTAAAATGTTTATTAATTAATTTTTTTTTTTTTTGTTTTAAAAGTTGGTTAATAAAACTTGGCTTTGAAAAAAAGCCAAAGCACTTTCCATTTATTTTGCTTGAAATAAATTTTATTAATAGATGGTGTACAGTACCGAAATAACCGAATTGTAAATGATTACCCGAACTACAGTAGATATTTAATCATTTAATAATTATTATTAATACGATTTTACCTATATCCCTGACATGGCATTATTATCATTTGCGTTATTTTATAGCTAATTATGCGCATGCAAACATTGCATCATTTTTGAGAAAGCTGAAAATCGGGTTTTTCCATATTAAACGTCCAATAAAGTTTCAAAATTTAATTAATTTTTTGAGGGTTTTTAGGGCCTCAGTCACACTTCTTGTACTTTGATTTGAAATTGAAAAAAGTGTAAACATAGACGAAAAAAAAATTTATTTTTTTTATTTATTTTTTTTTTACGTCTCATTTTTAGCAACGTATAATGAGATGCAACGTCACGCTTAATGTGACGCAAAAATTAGGCTTAACGACTTTTTTGGCTAATAATTTTATTCCGTGGCAGACAACGACTCGCTATTATTGTAATTTGCTGAATGATAATTCGACGAGCGAATAAATAAATAAATGAAGGCTTCGTCGACCGGAAATGCCGAAAAACCCGCGTTTTGAATTTTGGCAAAGACATAAAATAATAATGAGGAGCAAAACGGAAAAAATTAGAGCAGCAAAATTTACGAGAGAAGCTGCGACTTTTTGGCGCTTTATAC
>JAQGAZ010001380.1:0-30559 GCA_034692225.1 Polydesmus complanatus
TTCAAATTAATTGGATTCATATCTTTCACGTACTTATAAGCATTTGGAGCGTCATTTAAAATCTAAAATTCAAAAATTGTTTATTCAATACATTTAGCAATGTTAAAGAATATCACTACCTCTATATTAAAAAAAAACCACTGTTACCTGCTTACAAATAGTTTTCATATCTTTAAAGTTTTTCGTGACTTTCCCAACTTCTTGAAAGGCGTCGTGCACGTACGCAATCACGTCCCAGTCGTGACTCGAAAATCCTAATTTGACAATGTTAGGATTGGCGAAAATCTTTTCCACCAAACCGTGCCAATGATAAGCATTAAGTTCCTTTTGTAATTGCAGAACGTCCAAAATATAAACTCCGTTTTGATAAGCCAGTTGAATAAGGGATGGTTTTTCAGCTTTCCCAAAAAACGTGGGTCTCCATTCAACGTCCATTCCAACCACACGAGCACTCTAAAATCGTAAACAAATTACATGTAGACAATACAATTAATAACTTTTAAAACTTTGTTTACTCTACCTGACGGAGATTTTGAACACATTTTTCAAATTCTGAGGTATTCGAAACCAATTTGATTTCACCGTTAAACTTTGGCACGTAATATAAGCTTTGATCGGGTTTGGCAATTACCGGTGAATAAACGTTATCGCTGTCTAAACTCGCCCGAACGCTGTTTGGAAGATCCAAAAACAAATGATAAGCGGACCATTTCCTAGCTAAAGACACGGCTTGCGTCAAGAAATGAGATTTTTCCAGCAAATTTATAGCCTCGGATTGCACCGCGTAACTTCTTCCCGCGACTTCCATTATAAAATCCTCCAAATCTTCGTTCGCCGAATCGTTTTCATCGAATTTATAAATTATGAACCTTATTATCGAGATCATGTTTAGATCGGAAACAAAGGGGTAATGTTCTCGAGGAACGTTTAAGGCCTTGGCAAGCTTGGCGATTGATTTAACTAGCTTCGTCGAGCTTTCCATTTCAATTATCTTGGCCATTAGAACACTGTCCTCAAAAAAATCCTTTTGGTTGAGGCGTTGTATGTTACAACAAATGTCGTCTAAAACCTTTAAAAAATAGTTCTGCTCTTCTTTGTCAACGAGATAGCGATGCACATGATCCAGTTTACCGTCGAAGAACAAATGTAAAACAATGTCTTGCGGAGTGAAAAAACGCTGCATTTCCAATTCGAAAACGCAGTTGCAAGCCACTGCAAAATTTCGATTTCTAATTAATTGGAAAATAAAAGGAACAAAAGAAATTAAAGAATCGGCGAAACCATAAACTACGGATACTATTTTGAAATGGACGCTGCAGCTCTTGGCGTGAACAATTTTAAAAGCGGCGACTCGAATTTTGTCCGTCAATAAGGCGCGCGTCTTTCTAAATTGAAAGTGCAACTTATAGTCAAACTTCGTAGATTCTAACCATTTCTTCATGTTCTCCATAATGGCTAAATCAATCAACTCTTTGTTGGAGTTCTTTCCTTTGGTTGCCTTATAAATGCTTTTAATAAACAGATACAAAGCGGCCCAATAAGGATTGGGGCTCTTAGTTAAAATGTCAGTAACGAGGACATTAAAACGTTGTTTATTGTTCTCTTGCCACAAGCTTTGTAATTTACTTATTCTTGGCGCCAATTCCTTCTGAATATGATCAGGAATCTCCGCTAAAACTTCATTCTCCATCGTATTTGGAGGGTCTGCAAAAACAACAAATACATTTTAATCAAATTGTCTGACACAAAAATGATCTTAACTACAAAATACACTTTGGGTTACGCTTAAGAAAAGTTTCAGCGGGACCTCATGGCATTATTACGTACTATCTGTGGTACTACCGTTGTTTGAATAATTATGATAAAACATTTACCGCTTTACATTTAAATTAAAACCTTTAGCACTATAATACATTTTATGTCGTCATATAATAATTTTATATTGTAACATCATTTTTTTTGTAATAAGCTTAATTAAAACATTGAATACGTGTGCTTACTTTTTGACGCCATTTCTGTACTGCGCGTTAACTTTTTAATCTTGGTGTTAAAACATCTGTAACAAAAAATGTCAATTATTATAACTTTCAATATGTAATTAGAAAACTATTATTGATCCTCACAAATGCAATGAACCTTAAAAAAAGCAAAATGTTGCGACGAAATTTCCTCAATAATTCACTAGAAATACTGTAGAACTTTCGCGGATTCAACTTCTCCACCACATAAGTTCGTGACGTAACGTTTGCGGAATTGCGTTTTGCGGCGCGGCAATTGTTTTTTTTTTGTGCCGCTGGGATGTCAACAAATCAGCTGTGCGTTGAATTACATTGAAAATATAAAATTATGGACAAAACGATTGGTTTTTGTATGGTGATTTTTAGCGTAGTTATATTTGTATACTACACCATATGGATCATTATAACTGTCTGTATATTTGTCATACAATTATTGACTGAGCTTTGATATTTATTTCATATTTTTTACAGCCTTTTGTCGATGAAGATCATGTGTTACAGAAGTTGTTTTTACCTCGTTATTACGCTCTCGCGGTTCCCGTGCAACTCATTGGCATTGCTGCATGCACCATCATTGCTACTATTATAATAAAGACGTCTAGATGAGTGCAATACTTTCATCCTTCAAGCAAAAAACTGACGTAAGGATTCACTTCTTCCAGCCCCCAAGAGCCGTAATGATGCTCAGTACTGGTTCAAAGTTGTTGAGGTATTCTCAAAAGATGCCCCTGTAGGCTGTTGAACTCTTATGAAAAATAATTATGATACATTTTTGGAAAGTGTTTGCGGCATAACCATTTTGTAAATAAACAAGTTATTAATCAACAATTAGATGTACTGTATTTACGTCACTAATTTGTAATTTGAAAAGGAAGAATAGGACACAGACAAGAAAGATAAATTAACGTAATTAGAGTAACAAATTCTAATTTCTTTATTAGCGAAAAGAGATCACAACGTCTTTTTTTTTATTTTTAGGGTTCATGTTTAAAAACTGGAATGCAAGCATAAAATTTCAGAATGTTAGTGCTTGATTTGTGAAATACTGCTGTACTACTGTTTTTTTTTAGTCCAATTTAAATATAACCACAAAAAAGTTTTATTTTTTTGTTCGTAAACTTGTTTATCGTATATAATGACTAAATATTTCTAATCCTTGACTCGTAATAATTAATTTACAAAGTGGCAATAGAAAACAAAATAATTCGTTTTTATTATTATTACTATTTTTTCTTAGAAAAATGTTAATTAATTAAATAATTATTAAAAATGGAATTGTTTCTTTATACACAGTAGAAGAATTGAAATTGCCACCGTGTAAATTAATAACAAAATTGAAAAAAAATAGCTTTGAAATAAGAATATTTTTGAGAGAAAAGAATCAAGTTTTTTTTTTTCAGCAGTTAATGTACGGGTACTCAAATACGGTTGGTCCAAATTTTTCCCTTGTATCTTGAGGGGCCAAGTGAGCACCAAAAAGTTTTCCCTATACAGTAGTTATATCGAAATGCGGACGTGTAGAGTTGGAAAAAAATTGGTTTTAATGGGATGGTAAGATTTGTACATACGCTTTTCTTATATTCGTAATTCATTTTCTTTTTAATTGTTTTTTTTTTCTTTTTTGCCTTGACATTTAATAAGCTTCTCCTGCCCAGGAAGACTACCAGTTGAAGAAAACATATAAATGAGAAATAAGAGGAAATAAAAGTCTGCGTTATTCACCCTAACAAGTGATTGAAGAAAATTATAAATTATTATTATTTTTTTAATTATAATAATAATAATAAAAAATTAAATGAAGTTTCTTAAATTTTTTTTATACAGGATTTCATAATTTAAAAAACTAAAGAAAAATTTGGTTTTTGATAATCGTTTTGAGGCAGTTACATATAGCATATTAAGAGCTTTGAAAATTCTTTGATTGATAAAAGTGAAATGGTTTTTTTTTTAGCAGTTTTTAAATAAATTCTTTAAAAAGATTATTTTTGAGCTTGAAACCCGGGGTAATAATAATTATTATTGTTCTATACTCTACGTGTTATATTTTATCACAAATCAAAATAGAGGGGGGAGAAAAAAAATCAACGCCGTTATAGTATAAAATAACATTCTTAAATAATTATATAAATCAAAACAATTTTTTTGTTTTTTTTTTAAATATTAAAGACTCATTCACTCGTACTATTATTTTAAGCGTCAGTTTATATTAAAAACTTAACAAAGACAACACTGCAGATGAAAAAATCTTAAATTTGTCAACAAATCTTTCTCAGAATGGATTATCTTCTGTACAATATAACATATAATAATAATAATCCATTTGAAATTATAAATTTGCAAAATACTTTCCCCACTTTTTTTTAAAAAAAATATAACGGTCCTTTCAAAATAAAAACAATTATTAGCCACCCCTATTAATGTATTAATTAATTAATTGTAACAATACAAAACAAAAAGTTGACTCGGTTTTTTTCCTTCTATTATCCGGATGTAACTGCGTTTTGTAATAATATCGAAGAAAAAAAGGGTGGAAATGGAAAAAACCACTTAGATAATGGGAACTCTGCTCAAATCCAGCTACATGAAGTGTATAAAGGCATTTTCTTTAAAAAGAGCTGAGTTTAAAAAAGAGACAATTTTTAAAAAGTATCTGATTACACTACAGACGTACTAATGGACCAAATCTCGGTATATTTTTTTTTTCGGAAATTTAAATATCCCTTAATAGATTTACACATTTCCATAATTAAATATGGAATTATATATAATTTGGAAAATTGTGGAAACAGTGGCGTGAATCGATGAAGAAATAGAAGATGAAATAAAACCCCTTCCCCACTACCACGTAATTCTATTTTTTTTTTTTTTGGAAAAGTTTTGAGATCTTTTAAACAATCAGCAAAAGAATTGGCGAATATGAGGTGCAGTAATCAACATGGATATGATGTATATATAGTGAAGTATAAGTTAGTTGATTGAAAAAACAATTATAAACAACAGGAGCGCTGTTATAATTATCACAGATGATAAAAACACTACAGAAAAATCTCAAAAAAAAAATTAAACGTACTTTACCGCGTGACGGAAATATTCTTGCATTTAACTTTCCATATTTTTTTTTTTGAGAAAGAGAGAGAGAGAGAGAAAAAGTTTATGGTAACGGTTTATCATTAAATATTTCTATTCGCAATTTTAACTTGTTACGTACCTTATTCATAGAAAAAAGATCTTTTAAAGCAAAAGAATTTTGGTTAAACGATCCTTTTGCTTTAAAACTCAACCGTGAAGTTTTAAAACTTGGGAGTGAACACTATATACACCAACAATATAACGTCGCCATCTGACGGGATAAGATGAATGTGGGGGGGAAAAAATGAGCTGATCAACAGACAATAACAACGACGCCACTTTTTCAAGTGACACGCAATCAGCTATCTCGCAAGTGACCAGAAGAAACAATGACGGATTTTCGTTTGTAGCTTCATCACTAAAGAGTTTATTTTTTTATTGAAAGCTAGCACCAATCATCTTCATCTGATTCGCTCCTCTGGTCAATGTTTGTAGCAGGTGCCGTAGATCCAACAACCACACTTTGTTGAGTTACTCCGCCTCCTCCTACTACTACTACTGCTGCAGGACCTCGATCCACTCCTCCTCCAGGACCAACGCGTACCGAAGGGTCTCTTTCGCGTTCCCCGTGAGATTGTTGCAACCTCTCACGTTCCCTCTGTCCAGGTTTATAACCGTTAGGCATCGGTGACGGAAGCTGACGACTACCTCTACCTATGGCTACCGCGTCTTCGAAACTAAGAGGTTCTTCTTGTCTAGGAGGCAGTTTGTTGTCTGTGTACTGAAATTGTTCCCTTACCCGACCGCTTCGTCTGGGCACTTGTGCGCGTACGCCCGGTTCGGGCAATTGTAAAGTTCTATGAATGGGGTTCCTTTGGGGAGTACTACTAGGCGATTCCCGCCAACTTGATCCGTAACCCGGAGGCATCTGAAGTTTGGGCACGTGAGTTGGAGAGGCATTCAATTTAGGAAAGTTGATATTTGATGTCTTGGTCGACGACTGCGGAATAGTTGGAGAACGGGAAACCACTGGGAAGTTGATCCCACCCACAGTCCTACTGCAACTGCTGACGTCTGGAGGTCGCAGAGAGAGATTTAACGTTGAGGGTTTATTAGGGGTAGGAGGTAATTTTCTACCTCCTGCTCTGCGCTGCTGCTGCTGGAGTTGGCGGTTCAGTCGTTCCGAGGCTGGACTAGGGCTCCTGGATCGCTGCTCCAATTGTGTGGTCCCATAGTATTCACTGCAAAACATAATAATGTTGTAATGGTATCCGTTTAATGCCCGAGATATCAACTTACTACTGGTCTGGACTTAGAATGCGGCCGTGGTGATCTCGACCGTCTATCGACCGGAAAGGGCTTGAAACTGGTAACGGCATCATACTGAACTCGTCCCCTCGAACTCTTGCTGTAATAACATGGCACATCCACTGATAAATTTACAATACAATAGGAATAACCAATAAATGAAGGTATTAAAGTGGCACAATTAAAATTGCACAGCCTATTAGTTTAAGAAGAAATATTTAAGATGTAGAACCATCACACTATAATATAATAGTTCTATTAATTAATGCTAAGTTTTTAAAAAAAAAAAAAAATGTAAAAAGTATTTAAAAAAATAATAAAACTGGAGGCAAAAAGAAAAAAAAAATGTAACAGACTAAATTAAATAAAATATATGAAAATATAGATCAACAAACGATACGAGTCACTCCCTAAATTAAACGAGGCTTACGACTCTAGATCTATGAGGCTGTGGTGATGGTTTTGCAAAGTAGTACCTCTGGCTCTGCCCCGTCTACTCGTTTCATATTTCACAATGTCCACCACATCGCTAACAGCATCCGAGAAGCCAATGTCCCGTCGAGGTGACTGAGAACGCCCAATGGGAGTTGGTGATCGTCCTCTGGACCTGTCTGGAGAAGGCGTTCGGTGTCGTCTGTTTGGAGATGGTGAGCGGCTCCGGCTTCGACTTCTACGGCCATAATACTCTGGATGCAACGACGCGGAATACCGCCGCTATCATTCAAAAAATTTTTAAAAAAGTTTGTTAGTTTCGCGAGTTATTATTATTGGTAAATTTAATATTTAAACCTCATCCCGCAAACTCTCTTGACTCTCTTGCGACGGTCTTCTTGAGCCCAATGGTACATCTTGCATTTCAATTCCCTAAAAAACAATCGAAACGCAAACAAAAAAATAAAAATTGCGCACTAAGATAAAAAATTAATTATTATAAGAGGTGTGTATAATCCAACCACACATGCGCGACCAATTTTTTTTAAGGCCACAATTATTTTGTTTCACTTGCCATATTATAATCAACAAATACATCGGCACACTCTACCAATTGGAATTCACATTTTCAGCATTCTCAATTCATGAACAAAATATATAAGGACAGAAGTACTTACATCTTTGACAATTTTACTCAGAGATCGTATAGATACAATTACGAATAAATCTTCAAAGATATTAAGTCGGAACAAATGCATAGAATATAACGACAGAGCGCATACGACATAAGAATAGAGTAATAATTTCAAAGAAGAGTATTTTGAAATTATTTGAAAAAGAATATAGATTATTGTTTGCATCTGTGCAAATGGCTTGCTTGCAAAAAAAAAAAATATATATAGGTGAACTGTTACCGCGTATATACTGTACGTCGTTGCACTCGTTTTATTATTATCAACAACTACTTTAGTAATTGCGCCCATCCTTTTTCTTTAGTCTGTCCAATCCTAACCAGCATGCGATCATACTGACAGTGATGCATAGAGAAGCACAAAGTACGTGCCTCGTAGAAGGAAGAGTAAATCATCTTTGATCAAAGTGATTTTATAAGTGCTTTAAAAATTAAATTTTTCAAACTTAATTCCTAATAATAGTACCCTAAGTAGTACGATATACTTCTACTTGGTAGAAGTGTTCCCACCGTTATAGTGATTAAATTCCACTCATACATGCTATATAAATATAAAATCTACAGTCGTAAATTTCAAATTCTAATAAGGATAAAACTAACGGGGGAGGGGAGGCTAAAAACTAATTTACTAAAACAAATTCTTGATTAGTTTTGTTACGTTAGAAAAAAGGCATTTGTCTCACAAGTTGGTCATCTACATCGTTGCAAACTATTATTTTGCATTCATTGATAATGGCTATGAAGACTGAATTTGGAAATTTGTTTATTACAACAATCGCGCTGTTTCTTAAAAATGGTGTTTGAAACTTTTTTTTGCTAAAGTGAAAATAATAATAATAAACATATAGGTATGATAGTTATTTCTCCTGACGGTAGATACTCGTCAAATATGGAGTTTCTAAAAGCTAATAATTTGTTTACTGATAGCTAGCCTATATGTTTACTGGTCATTCTAACATGTTGGAGCAGCTAAGCAATCATTTAAGAATCGATAATTTTATATCATGCTTTGAAGGATCGACCCTCGCTTTAGTTACGCAAACGACTAATAAAAAAAAATAATAAATAAACAAACTAGCAATTTGCTTCTACGTTAATAAACTATTTGTTAGTATAAAAATTGAGTATTAAAATTCAAACCATATGATTGAAAGAAAAGAAGAAAAAAAAAAAGGCAAATCGGAAGTTATTAAGAAGGGATCTCATTCTATTTTTTTTTATAGCTCATTTAAAACTAATTGGAAAACAAACCGAGAGGTATAGGATTTAAAATAATAGCGATAATATTATTAAGAAAAACTACAAAATTAGCTTTTGAGCTCAGTTAAAAGGCAACTTTTTTTTTTGAAGGGGATCTAATTAACGTTTTAGGTAAACTAATTAACTAACAAATATATGCAAAAAAATAAAATAAAATAAATTCCATGCATTGGATTGAACATGAAAGCGTTCAATATGCAATAAAGGTATACGCCAATCGAACGAGCACGTACACGAGAAAATGTTAACAGATCAGATCATGCCAGAGCGATGCAGCGAGAAAGAAAACGGTAAAGCGATCTCAAGATGCAAAAGCCATGTGTCTAGCAGCTGAGCCAACCTGCGAACTGCTGCGTTCAGCACCATCAGCTCCTGAGTCGCGGTGACGTCGGCGACGACTGCTTCCCCGTCGCATAAAACTAAAACGGCGTTGCCAACCTTTATCAGCGCCATTATGAGCCTTGTCAATACTGAAAATTCGAAACCCAAAAAAAAATTTTTGAAATAAGACAAAAACAACTAAAATTTAACTTAAAAATTAAATATATATATATCGCCAGCGCTTCGCTGTCCAAAAATAACCCTTAGCAATAATTATAATAAACAAGTTTTATAACTTAATTAAAATGTATAAATTTAAAGCCAAAAACAATTTTTTTTTTAAATATTGCTTATTAAAAGTATTATTAATTATTGTATAAGTGTAAATAAATTTGTCTGATATATAATCTTAAAAATGTCCAATCTTATTTTAGTGTGAGAAATATTAGGCGGTGGCCACTTGATGCAGGTGGTACCGCCCTTACCTAAGATTAGACTGACGGAACGACTCTCTACGTGAATGTGATTGATTGTTGCTTTCAGCATCACCATTGTGGTCATCCTCGCCTTTATGTTCCAAACTACCTTTCGAACTGTTATTGTGGGCCAACTTCATCAATCGGCGTAAAAAAGATGGACGCTACACACATTTATTTGTAGCCAACGCACACACACACCGACCATCAAACCCCAAAAACAAAAAAAATTTACCGAAAAAAAAAAAAAAACAAACAGCAAAATATTATTATTAAAAACTATTCTCTGGTTTTTATCAGGCGCTGATAATAAATCAAAAGTATAGAAACTTTTATCATCAGCACCTACTTATTATTATTATATTATAGTTCCACTTAAAATTTTTTTTTGCATATAAAACAATGACATCACCAAAATAAAATGGGGACGTCAAGCAGAGAGAGAGAGAGAAAAAAAAGGTGTGAGAATTATTAACTAGAAGTCTATGCATTAATAATTATTATTTTAAAAAAAGTGCTCAATTCAAATTGAATTTGAAAAATTACAAAAGAAGACAAAAGACGTAGAATTAATAAAAAGCTTGACAAATACATAAGTCGAGCAGCCTCCGTTTAAAAAATAATTTTTTTTTTTTTAGAAAAAAAGACATTGATAATTAAAAAAATGAAAACAGTGGTTGCCAATTGCAATGTTGAAATCCAGACTGGTAAAATACAATGAAACAAGTGCCTGGTGTTTGAATTCATCTTTTTTTTCGCGATTAAACATTTTTTTTTTTAGTTTTTGATAACTGAAATTAGTTTAAAACGTATTTAATTATTCAACCGTATTTAATTGTTGTTATAATTGTTGTATTATTGTTAAAAGTTTAGTGAAAAACAGTAATTGGTTATATTGATTTATGTATATCATGCACAAATAAACGCATATTGGGTAATATTATATTGAGGGTTTACTGACAATAATAATGCATAACAAATTAATTATTGTACTGGAATTTTTTTTGATTAATATTTTTTTTTATATTCGGTGTAATATTTAAAACTAAATATAGTTATTTAAATGTAACTTTTTAAAACAATTAAAATTACTGTATTAAATTATGAATTTCTTTGGTAAGAAAACTTTAATATAATCTTCTATAGTTAATAATTTTTTTTTTTTTTTTAAATTATAAACTGTTTTATTTAAGCATATTATTCAACTAAAATTTAAAAGAATATTTTTTACTAATTTAAATGTAATTATTATAAAAGTGCGCATAATTTTGTTAAAAGTGCTTCTGCAAAAACACTATTAAAAAGTGATAAATTTAAATTTCCTCAAACAAAACTGAAAATATATTTACTGAATAAATTATACGTGTAATATTTTAAAAATTCAAAATGTGATTGGCCAGAAGTTTGAATTGAAGACAACAAGTTCACAGCCAGCCGAATATAAAAAATACACCCAAGCAAAATTTATAATCATCAATGCCCATGCACATAACTATGGAAAAGAAATATATAAAAGCGCAACAGCTAAGATTTGATGATGAAAGATATAGCATAAACTGAGAAGAAGTAGAAGATGGAAAGTTACTAATTAAGACAAACTAAAATGTGGATGTCTAGTAGATGTAAAACCGGAAATGTTTAGAACAGACAAAAAGATGTGAAGTAAGAAGAAGAAAAAAAACATTATAAAGATAATAAGATAGTTTAAGTAAAAAAGATAAGAATATGGAAAAACTTAAAAAGTTTAGCTAAAATACTACCGCGGAATCTGTTGAAGAAGCAGGAGGATTCGTTTCCTGGAATTGAGACAACAACGCCACTTATGAACTTCCAAGTCCAACTTATTGAACTCATGCAATAACTTAAATAAGTTGTTAAGTATAAATCATAGAAATTGACACAATAAAGGTTACTGTAGAAATTACTAGATAATTTTTTTTTTTAACACAAAACAACATATAAAAACAGATTTTTGAAGTATTATACTTTTTGTGACCCCAGACTAACGTGTTTTCGAATTAAACTCTCGAAGTTTAATACAACCTAGTCTTTATAAAAGTAAAAAAAAACCACAGCATTTCTTTTTCAAAAAATAACCAACTTTTCTCAAAAAATGATTCAAGGAAAAAAAAAATCACGATGATCAAAAAATCAATTTTACGGTCAATTGCAAAAATAGAAAAAGTTGATCCATCAACTTGAATAATATTTCACATTTTATAAAACTAATGGCACTCAAATTTAATCAAAAAAAAAATGGTTTTTAAGATTAATTAAAAGAAAGAAAAGAACGTAAGATCTTAATCACCCTACCTGTAACGCCGAGGTGGTTGATATTTGACCAAATCTAGTTGTCCTCCAATTTTCCAAGATCAGAAGACTAGCGTAAATTTTTCCTACGGTCAAATGCCCAATCCTTAAATCTTGAAAAAGAAATTCGTTAATTAAATCTCTAAAAAAAAATATATAATTATAATTCGTACGATCTTACCTGCATTTTTTGGCATCAATAAACTAAGAACTTTTTTAGCCTGTAAAGGCCAAATTTTAGAAATGGTTTCTCGAAGTTCATCATCGGCACAATCCATCTCATCCGCTGCGGATAAATAAAATGTGATTTAAAAAAAAAAAAAGCAACAAAATTTTTTGGAATATTTTTAAAAAAAATTTACCGTTCCTCATTTTAATACTCAAATTTTCTCTAATAAGAGAAAATAAAGTGGTTGTAAAATTTACTTTACCCTCCTCGACAATTGGCATGTTCATTCGAATTAATTTCTTAATTTAAACAATAATATAAACATTATGAACTTGTTTTAATAAAACTGTTCTTCTTATATCAGATTTACTTTGTACGCGAGACGGTAGGGGCACTTGTTGCCAAATCCGAGAGGAGGATCCATGTTTCTTAGCATATCATACATTTCAGTGTAGTGAATGTATCCTCTACAATAACAAGTAAGATTTAGTTACAAAATCTTAAAATTAAAAACGTAACAATTATTTTTTAATTTACGTTGCATTTGGATCATATTCTGCCCAAACTCGAACGAACTCATCCAAATGATGAGCACCGAGGATGGACGAATCACGAGTTAAATAATCAAAATTATCCATAATGACAGCCACAAACAAATTCAGCATCTATCACGAAAACGATTAGTAAAAACAAATATAACTCGTTATCATTGAAAAATTACCAAAAATGAGCAAAAAAATATAAAAGACACAAAATACAGATATGCTAAATTGCTTCCACAATCTTTGCTGTCATCCGTTCTGCCGGCGCACAGCTTTTCATTCACGCACGCCAACATAATAGTTTGCCAGCCTTCACCGGTTGCACATCTACCCAAATGTCAATAAACTAAATGTTATTATTTGGTTCTGGAACAATTGAGTTATTACGTAATATATATAATATAAATAATAAAATTTACCATAATAATTGTAAATACTAATTAGGCTAAAACTACTTGCCTGAACAATAACATTAATCCCGAAATAAATGTTTGAAAGTTATTATGTCGATTAATGCCGGTAGCAGGATCCAAACGAACATTACCAAACACCTACAAAACATAAGCAAACACAAAAAACTAACATCTAATCATCAAAACATAATTACATTCCACTACATTGTGAAAAAAAAAAAAGGTTTTACTTTGAAGAGAAACACTACTTAGGCCCTATATAAGCCTATAATATAGAACTAAATATTGGAATAACAAAATCATTCACTACCGGGTACTGAAAAAAATTAAAATATTACTGCTGGATCTATAAACTTTTTTTTTTGGCTTAAAGTACATTATACTGTAGGCTACAATTAATATGTAACTACAGGAATATTATTGTAAAATCTATGCTATGTATTGTTAAAACGAGGCTACTTTATTATTTTTTTCTCTGTTAGAAATTTCTAAACCATTCTTTTTGCAGGATGATTGCGTTTTTCAGAATTCTATCTGAACTCACCGAAAAAGAAGCATCAAAGATTGAAAAAAAGTTTGAAAGTTGTTATGGCGCCCGATTTCTGAGTCAGGAGAAAAACCAATATTGCCAAACACCTATATTGCAAGATTTGATGACCAATAATAATAGTATAAAAATATGTAAAATTATCTAAAAAGTTACTTATAAAACGTAAATTTACAGAACAATCTACGATATATAAAATTAAATTAAATTCATGAATTAATCTTATTTTAAATCTTTATCAATCTATCGTCAAAACTATCATGCTCAATTTACTAATATTGTATTTAAATACTGTATATATAAACTTAAATCTATAAACTACACTACATTTTAATTAGATTACAAAAAATAATGTACAGCATTTAATTTAATATAATACTAACTCTGAAAATTTAAACAGTTAGCTAAAGTATGCATTGTACTGTACTTGAAAAGAAAGTGTCAATCGAACTACGATAACTCTCTTAAGAAATAGTCTCTTAAAAACTAGATAAAAATTACTACGCCTAAAAATATTAATTTAAACCGTAAAACATTGTCAATAATTATTAATTGAGCTATGCATTAAATCAAGTTTGGAATTACCTGCATTCCGATAATGGCGTAGATAAAAAATAACATGGCAATAAGTAAGCAAACGTACGGTAATGCCTACATAAAAAAAAATAAATTAAAGTTTTCAAGAATGAAATCTGATATTTGTAGAGATAAATCAACCTTAAAGGATTGGACAAATGTCCATAGAAGAATACGAATAGTGTATCCTTGACGTAAAAGTTTAATAAGACGGGCGGCTCGAAATAAGCGTAAAAAACGTAGATTCCAGCGGGTAGTGGCCTATTAAAAACAAAAATTGTAATTAATTATATTTAAAAAAAAAAATAATAATTTAAAAGGCATTAAATTGTAAATCATTTGCACTTACTCCGACCTCAACCACGAGGACATCAATTATGCTGCCGACGACCGTAATAAAGTCAAAGACATTCCATGAATCTTTGAAAAAGTTCTTGAAATATGATAATAAACTGATATAATAATAATGCTTAACGGTTTTTTTTATTTTAAAATGGCATTTAAATTGCCAAAGTTAAAATTATTATAAAAAATATCCTAATTTTTTTGTGTGGATCAAGTACCGTTACACTATATATTTTTTTTTTTTTTTAAAAATAAAGGCAATCGAAATACCACTTTAATTTATTATACAAAAAAATTTTAAATTTTAAAAAAAATATACTGTATATCAAAAACTTAAGGTAGTGTGTAATAAATCCCGTTTTCAACTTATTTCTGATATTTAAAGATAAGCTACTTATCTAAAATTCAAATAAAATGTATAATAATGTCTAACAAATTTCATTAAAAAAAATTGGTTTAAATAAGCGTCAATAAAAATTAAATTTGGTTCGTCAGATGATTATTTCTTTTTTTTTTTTTTAGAAAAAAAAAAGAAAAAACCGATATTGATTAACTTTTCAAAATAAAAACAAATATTTTTTTTTAGTTTGCTGAGTAGACCTACCTAAAAGCAATTTACGATTTCAAATATTTATCGAGTCACCAATTTCGGTCCAAATAAATAAAATCGGAAAATAAAATTTCTTAATGTACAGTAAAGAACTAATCAAACTTCATTAAAAAGAAGCGCGGAGTAAAATTATCGAAAGGGAAAATTCGGACGCACCGAAATTCCGAGCCTGAAATAAATTAAAATTTAAGATACACAATGTAGCAAAAAATATATACCGGTATCTATTTTAAATATGAACGCGCTAAAAAAAAGTTAAGACAAATCTAAAAGCCCGAAGTTATACTAAATTTTATAACAATTATTCGACTTTTGGAACTGCAGTTTTTTTTTTAACATAATTACCGGCATGCGATTTTTTTTGGAAGACCCATTAAAAAGCAATATTAGAGTCTACCCTCTAAAATACTGAGAAAAAAAAAGTCATTTCCAATTTGAACCATTTGATATGTCGAAGTTAATGCCATGTAATTTAACGTCTATAATTAGTGTATCAATAAAAATTTAAAATCGTTAATTGACTTTTCTTTTTTTAAAGATTCCTGCATTGCTCAAATAAAAGGTAAATTAACTTTAATATATCGATTTAGTCAAACCTATTCTCGCAGTCAAAAATTTATTGGATTTTCGCTGTTTGTTTAACTATTGCAAACCTTAATTCCGAAAGCCATCAGCTTCATGTTGCATTCGAAGAAGAATATCAGGGTGAATGCTGAATTCATGTAGCTTAATGTGTCAATGTATAAGTAAGATGAGCCTTCATACTGCGTCAGAGGACGTGGCGCAATCAAAGTACGAGCAAAGGTGAAAAGAGATAGATAGGATTTTTTTTTTTGTTAAAGGTGGTCGAAAGCCGGAAAGATTTGGTATACCGAAGAGCCGAAAAGCATTGTTTGAAGATTATAAATAAAAAACGGAAAAAAGGAAAAATAGACAAATTAGAAAAAAAAATAATAAAAATAAAACTTATCTAAATTACTACAAATTAATATTTTTTTTAAAAGAAAGACTGAGGTGGTAATAATTGATAATAGAAGGCAATTTTACCATAAGATTAAAGAAAAATGTTTAAAGTACCGGTAAGTAAAATTTTTTTCCGTCATAATACAGTGATATTAAATTTTTTTTAAAAAAATTAAAATTAACTTAAATTCGGTTGGTTTAACCAAATTTAAGCACATACATTGTTAGAAGTCCATACTTCCAACGTTAAATTTACGCCGTAACCTATGGACAAAAGTCTTCTATCATCAATGGTATAGGAAAAGTATAGGAAACAGGACGTGCTTTTTTTTTTTCCAAAATGCTTAACGGATACAAAAAGCGGCAGTTTAATATGATAAAAAGTATCCTATGCGCCCATGTAAACTTCCATAATAATTATATTCTTCAGTGCAAAATCAGCAGCCACTTGTTACTCTCAAATTTAATGCTCTGATGCAAGACCGGTCTTCAAATGCTATATAATATGCGTTATTTACCTCATCAAAATGCTTTTTTTATTATTATTGGAGCATCATCTCGAAAACAAGCTCACGTTTCATCTTTAAAATGCATTCAAATGGGTTTGTTTTTCATTTGAAATAGAAAAAAAAAATTTCGTAATTTTCACAGAATTCATACTAGTTCATCATGCAAACATGCTCATGCCCAAATTAGTAGAAGTAAGATTTGAAAAAAAAATAATATTGGTCTTAACTTAGCGATTGATATTGAACGAAACCTTTTTTTTTTTTTGGCGAAGAACAGAAATTGTGTAGATCGAAATAAGATTATGATATTTTCCGTTCCTATTTACGACTGGAAAAATGTTCAATCGCAATCTATAGCTCAGCTAAAACAATAATATTGTTTGCCTTGTAAATTTAATATAGCTGTTTGTATATAAATAAAATCAATAAAATAAAAAAAACTACTGTATCCTCAAACACTACCAAAACTAGTAAAAACTACTGTAGGTTTTTTTATATAAAATTTCTGATACTCAATTAGGTTTTCGTTTTATTTATTTATTTTTAAATAAATAAAAAAGTAAAAACTCAATTACATTTTTGTTCTAGAAGAAACGAGTTTTCCTTAGACTTTTAATGATGTTATTTTTGATGTTCAACTATAAACGCACCCTACCAAAAAAAAAATCGTTTCTTCTAGTTAAAATTTTGTGTAATTGTGAATAAAAATCCATACAAAAAAATATGATTTAAGAGGGAGGGGAGGGTTCTGTTTTTCCATAAGTGTAACTAACATAACGATGATGCTCAATCCTTTCCTTACCCTGACTCCAAATGCGATCACCTTGAGCAGACATTCTATGGAAAAAATAGCGGTGAAGGCCATGTTTGTGTATTTCAGAGCTTCATTGTAGCCTTTAAAATCATCGGATTTGGGATGATGAAACTAGGTTTGGACAGAATTTTAAGGGGAAAGAAACAGATAAAGAAATATAGGAATAGAAAAGAAAAGGAAAAAAATAAAATAAAAAAATACGCCAAGTGCACATCAGAATAAACCGACTGAAATATTATTTAGAAATCTACATTGTTCAGCTATTTACAATGTAAATTCAATTTGAGGGGTATAGAAATATTTTAGGAGTAAAAAAAAAAAAAATTAAGCTACAACAATCACCAACAAACGGCAATTAATGATTTTTTTTATACTGTATATAAAAATAATCAAAAAAAAAAAAAAAATTATATTTACCGAAATGTGAGTTTAACAATAATTTAAATCTACTATACCGGGTACAATGTTTATAGATTTTATTTAGTTTTTTTTATCTTCATTGCCGCAGAAAACAAGCAATTTTAAAATAATAAAAAAAGAATAATAAGATTGGACAGCGAATAAAAATTATGGCTAAAGCGTATGTTTGACCCCTATATACACAAGAAAGAAAATAATTATTTATGATTTATCTAAACTAATTAACACCTACTATCGGTTTGGATCAATAAAATGCGCTACTCCAGTAAAATTGATATACGCTGCGCAATCTTAGTACCAATCGAAGTAATATAAAGCTAAAAACTAAATTATTTTGAAAAATTTATCAAAATACAGTATTGTAGTTTGTATTTCTTTTAAATCTGTTTCTAAGTTATCAAATTATTTATATAATATTTAAATTTCTTTTTATTTTAAGAAGTTTTATATTAATTTTGCTTGTTTTATATGGCGAATGAATATTAGTTTGCTAACTGCTTCGTTGCAATAACAAATTAAATTGTTTATACGAGTATACTACACTGCTAACAATTATTATTATTAATTAAGTTGGATTGTGCTGCATTCCAACAAATTAATAACCTAATTCAATATCCCGGATGACTGATGATATTAATAAAATAAGAAAAATAAATTCCTTAATTTGTCTCACAATTTCAACAAAACAAAATTAATTTGATCACACGAAGCAATCCGCATTCTATTGGGGAGAGGAAAAAAACTTTTGAAAATATGATTTTTGATGAAAGTGAGGCTAAAAGTAGGCTTGTAATTGCTCGTGATACTATAGGATGGTGGAATAGACCGATATACCGCACAATCAATGACACATACACCATGCCAAAACCAAATCAAGATTCCCATGCCAATTAATTAGTCCAAATTTCATAATATTATATTGAAGTGAATCTCATCTCAATATTGGCATCATCAACCCAAAAAAAAATAATTTTTTTTTTTTGGTAATTTTAATTTATATATAGCAGTTAAACTAGATTTCCACAAAATTATGTGCAACATTTAATTGTATCATAATATGAGTAACCGTTTTTTTTTTTGTTTTAACGTAGCTTAACTGCATTTTATTATTATTATTATTATTAAAGCTTCGACGTGAATTAATTTCTTAATTACCATGCAGAAATTTAATTTCGAAGCCTTTTTGACAAATCAATCGATAGTCGATTTAAAATAGATGATTAAAAAGTAATTTAGAGATAAACATTATTTAGATGATCTTAAAAATCAAAAAAAAGTCGACTATCGTCTGACAAATCATCATAAAATTAATGGCAATATCTTAAATTAAAATTCAGTATTTCCACAATGCACATTTTTGGAAGTTTCCGTGATTGATTTCGTGTTCGATTGTACACATAACGGCCAAATAAACAAGAAAAAATTGTTCTTTTTCATTCTCAGCTCAGGGCGCATAATATAGCCTGCCAAAAAATACCACTTGCATGCGCAATCGAAATATACGGCACACACGCACAGTTGCATTAAAATTAAATTTTCGTAATCAAAATTTTATAATATAATATTAAATTTATCCCTTATTTAGATTTAAACCTGCTGCAATTTTTTTTTAATTTTAAATTCTACATTTTACTTTAGAAATTTATATAAAACTTTTTCACAAACTTCATAAAATTCTGATTACGAAAAACATAACACACGAATTACGCAATTAACACAACAAATGTGATAAATACTAAAATAAAATAAAAAAAGTTCGATTCCTACCTTCATCATTTGCAGCAATGTATTACATACAATGAGTGTCATAATGAAGTATTCAAAAGGCGTTGAGACTACAATTTTCCAAACTTTGTATTTAAAGCTCCGACGATTTTTAGGCATATACCTTTCTAGCGGCTTAGCGTTTATAGTAAAATCTATACACGATTTCTAATACATTTATTTCAATTAATATTAGATGTAGAAATTAATATAAAATAGCAAACACCAATACTTGATTTTTATCCATTTCTCCATCTTGCAGCTCGGCTTCCCCTTGCTCTTGAAAAGTGATGATAATCAAGGCAACAAAGATATTTACAAAGAAGAAAGGAAAGACGATGAAAAAAATGACATAGAAAATAGCCATTTCTATGCGGTTTAGTGGAGTGGGGCCAAAATCTTCCTCAGTTGAATCCATCGAATTTTTTAACACTCTGTGTTAAAAAAAATAATCTTAACATTATGAAGTCGCGAAAAACAAACTTGACAATTTGCTTACTGAGGCCATCCTTCTCCAGTTTGAACTGTAAACAGCGTCAACATAGCCATAATTACATTATTGTAGTGAAAATGTTGTGGTCCCCAAACGCGATCCTTAACTTGTGGAGGCCAATTATCTTTTTCGAACACAAAATATTCTCCCCTGAAAATTATTGAATTTAATTCTCAAAAAAAAAAATTTTTAATTGAGTTATTAATAAACTTACTGGCACTCGGACTGTACATGCTTAGATTCGTCTGTACAGAAAAAAAACTTCCCGTTGAAAAGTTGCACAGCAATAACAGCAAAGATGAATTGGAATAACAAATAAACAATTAATATGTTGACTACATTTTTTAAAGAGTTAACAACGCAATCGAACACAGCCTATAAATTAAAAATAACCAATAAAAAACATTGAAATTTTTAAATTTTACTTTAAAAAAGTTTAATTACCTTTAATTTGGGAACCCTTTTTATGGTTTTTAGAGGCCTCAGCACGCGTAATACCCTGAGAGATTTGATTGTGCTTAAGTTTTGTCCCGTGCTGCTTTCCCTATGAAGCAAAATAAAAATCAATTTCAACTGTTTTTTAAAAACAAATTCTAAAAGTAGGTCTTACGGTAAGACAAAGGCTACCAGGGCACAAATGACAACTACTGCATCTAGAATATTCCAAGGATCTCTCATGTAAGACCCGGTGTGCAAAACTATTCCCATGTCAACTACTTTAAGAACCATTTCTATAGTAAATACACCGGTAAAAACGTAATCAAAATAGTTGAGAACGTTGTTGCGAGGGGAATCTTCATGCACAGGATCTTCTGCAGCTAAGGCGATGCTACTTAAACAAATGACGATCATGATGAAAAAATCGAAGTATTTAAAATTTACAACAAAATGTGCCGCGCAACGGACTCTATTAATAAATAACACAATTAGTCTAAACACGCGTTTCCCCCCTCCCTAATTAAATCATTACGGGTTAGTTGACGACAAAATGAACATGGAGCTGTATGGGAGCATTGGTCTTGGTCCAGTGATGTCGTCACCCTCTTCTTCCCTTCTTGTAGACTCTTCTTAATTTTCAAACATAATGAGTTAGCTTGCAGTACAAAGTGTCAGTTAACGCTTCCCTTACCGTCTTCAGATAAATCTATATTATTATTATCCTTATCGCCTTTACTTTCAACTAGAGTATTTTCAGGCGTAGGAGATGGAGGACAAACGTTTACTTGAGGCGGTTCTAAACTTTGTGAAGTACTAGTTGGCATTTGAAGATCAGCTATTTCTTTTTCTAATTCGCTTTTAGCTTTCTATAAGTTCATAAAAAAAAATTAGATAAAATATTACGCAATTAAATCTTAAGATAGCAATTATTGTAACCTCTTTGTCTTCTTCTTCTTGTTCCTCTTCAGCCGCAGTCAGTTCTTGAGCATTGGCTAAATTATCGACGGCGATAGCCAAAAATACATTCAAAAGTGTATCTAATCAACATGTTTTAAGGAAACGTATTTAAAAAAATATATTACTTATTACTCAGCATTACGACCACCACAGTTTCTATTACGTCAAAGAAAAAGGATACAATTACCAAAAAGTACTAATACAATAAAATAAAGGCTGTAAACCATCCCCGAGCCCGAAATGCCTCCTCGAGATTCTATTCCGGAATACATAACTTCGTTCCAATCTTCTCCAGTAAGAATCTGTCAAATGATTAAAACAATTTTCGTAGTAATAACTAATAATGGCAAATTAAAAAAAAAAATAACCCATAAAAATGATAACTAAAACAACACGAAATTAATAAGAGGAAAACTCATTTCAAAATAAAAAGAAAGCTTAAAATAAAAAAAATAAAGCTATCTTAGCAAAACTTAAATAAGTATTGACGTGTGGTACAAATTTCTCTGAATTACACTAACAAATAAATTTCACACAATTAAAAGGGAACGCAGTCATCTAAGAATAATTCTTACAATCTGATTGACATTTTGAAATGTTTTACCTGAAATACAGTTAGTAATGAGATTGCGAATGTATTAAAGTTGGCAGCTGGAATTCCTTCAGGTGTATTAAATCTAAAAATAACATTTTCAATTCCAGTTTGCTTTTCCAGTCAAACTTGCAATAATTATTTCTGCTAAATAACGTAACAATATTTTTTGAGGACAAGAAAAATCTTTTTAAATTATAACTTTTTTTAAAAAAAATTCTCTTCATATAATCATGAAAACAATTAAGGTGGGTAAACTACTCATAATTTACTCTTAACATAATCAATTAAAATTCTACAAGATTAGATTAGTTATAATTCTACAATAATCATCGATATTTTATCACTTAAAAGTTTAGCCACTATAAAGCCATGCAAACAAAAAAAATAAAATAGTTTCATGCAATTTTCAGTACTATGGTTAACTATTTATTAACACTACTCTACCTGAAATACAGTAAGAAGAGCTATAGGAAACGTGTTGAAATTGGCAGGCGGCGTGCCTTCGTCGAAATTAAACCTACAAAATACATGGCAATAGGGTTAATTCTAATAATTATACTATGGTAATAAAATTACACTAGCAATAATTATTACAACACTGCACACAACTTAAGATGTTAATTTATAAACAAAAAAATAATTACTGCAGCTACGTTACATTTAATTTACACCAAAAAAATTAAAACAATTTATGAAGTTTTTGAGGAAATACTTTAAAAATTTTCTAAAATTTAAATTTGATTTTTTGAATGGTAAAAATTAAAAATTCTCTAGTTTTTTTTTTTTTTTTTTGCTAAATCAGGTAAAAATTTATTTAATTTAATTAAGTGAAAATTAAAAATGTCCTTACGCTCCGCCGAATAATTGCATCCCAAGAAGTGCGAAGATGAGAATGAATAAGAACAGTAAAAACAGAAGAGATATGATAGAACGCATGGAATTTAAAAGCGAGATCACCAGGTTTCTAAGAGATGACCAATACCTAAAAATAACCAAATGCGTGAATACAGCGTTTAAATCCTAAAAAATAATAAAATTTCTTCTTACTTGGTTACTTTAAAGATCCTGAGTAATCTCAAGGCTCTTAAAACAGAGAGGCCAAAAGAGCCCCCCTTAACATGAGTCCAAACTACTTCAAATGTACTACCAGCTATAACCTAACAAGAATTAAAAATAGACATTACTACAAACAATAATTAAATCAAGTAAAATTGAACTTACGATGCAATCAAATCTATTAAAAGCGGATTCAAAATAAACACGAGGTCCTAATGCATATAGTTTAACTAACATCTCAAAGACGAAAAGTCCCAAAAATATATATTCAGTAAATTCTGTAATAATTAATACCATATCAATTAAAATATTCAAAAAAACAATTTTTTTTTAAATTTAATTTACCTAAAAATTTGGTTAGCCATAAAGGTTGACCATAATGCTCTACGGACACACAGACGGTATTTAAGAACACAAGAACTATCACCGTCCAGTAGAAAACTTGAGTCTTGATTACTCGTCGGATGAAAAACCTATTTCAATAAAAAAATAAAATTAATAATTTTTTTTTCTAAACAAAAATTATTTTACTCAATATTACTTTAAGCGTTTTTCAAACCGCCATACGCGTTTACAAAAACCTCTGTCTCTCATTCTGGACCTGAGATAGGAAGCCCGAGTAAAACCTGTTTTGGAGTGAAAAATTTTTAGAAAACTGACCCATTACACACGAATAGGTTTATAAAAGTCTAAAATCAAAACTACCGTTCTAAGTACAATAATTCTAACTATTTTCTATCAACTCCTACATTGTACCTCTAAGGTTCTATCAGGGATTTTAAGTTTTAAAAAGTACTCCCATACAGTAGCCTATTCCTAATTACTGTATTATCAAGGTTTCTTATAATTAAATCCTATGATGCTTTACAATTAATTTTCGACTAATTATTACCTTTTTTCTTAGGGGGTAAAGCTGGTAATGCTTAAAACAACGTGAATACCAATTGGAAAAAAAGTCATTGAAATTCGTGAAGGAAATAAAATGCAATTTTGCAGATTTTTGAAAGAAAAATTCAGATTATCCGGATAACAATGGCATAAATAGGAAGCTGTTTTTCATTTAAAAATTATCATAAATACAGTAGTTAAAAAAAATAAGTTTCCAAAAAATAAGTTTTGTGCATTTAATTCATTTATAAGTCTAATAGACAATGCATTAATGCCCCTTAAATATGCCACTGAGTAATTAATTAACATAGAAAATCTATTTCAAAATTTTTTTTAAAATTACAGTAGATTGAAAAAGCATATTACCTTCATCGTCTATATCCTCCTCATCTTCTGTATCCGTACTTTTACTTTTGCCTAAATTTTTTAACTTTTTTCTTTTGGCAGCCAACCTTCTTCGAGCTGTATTCATTAAATAAAAAACACAATTATTAAAAACACTAACTTGAAATAATTTTATATGGTTACAAATTCAATTGACTTAAACAGTACTAATTAAATTACGAGAGGATTTTACTATTATCTTAACTATAAAAAAAATTACTCACTACCTTCTCTGATGTGCATTTTCTCTTCTTCTGTGGTTCTTTCTTCCGCAAGTATAACTTCCTCTAAACGAAGATACAATATCCATTTTTAAAAGATATCAATAATATTAATGAATTATTACTTAAACGAATCAGCCACTTAAAAAATGAAATAAAAAATTATTTAAAAACTCACATACTGCACGATGCTTGCCAAGCCAATATGGTAAACAAACAGAAATAATTCTACCACAGATTTTTTTAAAAAAAATTAAAAAAAAAAAAAAAAACAATAATCTTAATTTTTTAAAAAGTTTAAAATTCCCAAAAACTGTGGTAAAATTACTCGTTGTAAAAAAAAACAATACAAAGTGATAAAATTTTAATGATAAAAAGAGTTGAGTGCAAGCCATTATCAATGTGAAAGAAAATGAAGCGTTATTCTAAGCCAATAAAATATAAAGAAAGTGGAAAAGGCGCAGAAAAATATTTGAGAAATTAAAATAAACAATAACTCAATTTTTTTATTTTTGCCTGCGCAATCGCATGTAAATTAAAAAGAGCAGCCATTTAAATGTAGGCTGATCACCCAAATTGAACGTGCAAGTATTAATTATTATTTTTTTTTGATTTGAATTTGAAATACATTTGAATCTCAATATGCCCATAACATAAAAATTCATAAATGCTGATGAATATTAGTTAATTCATTCATTCGTTCGTTACCAAGAAAAGCCATATTTAGCTTCGTGAAAGATATTTCTCACTGCCATTTGAATTCAAGGTTTTGTTTAATTAAAAAAAAAATCATAAATTAAAATAAATTTTTGTTAAACTAACTCATTTACCCTGCTAATTCCACAAAATAATACTTGTCATTTTCAACTAAATTGTTGTATGCGTCTTAAAAAAAATTTAAACTATTATTAAAGAAGTATATTTAAAGTTTTGTAAGTTTGATTTAGTGCTGCACGAAATTAAAATTATTGAAAATAACAAGTAAATGAATCTAAAAAAAAGTGCCTATTTTATGTAACCCCCCATTTATTTTACAATATTAATTTTTACTATAAACTAATATATAATTACAATTAACATCAATAATTTTAAATAATCATAACAAAACACACTCAAAGTTCCACCATCATTTGAATGCGAATTGGCAATTAAACATAATTTCTCTACCTTATACTGTAATACTATTTTTTTTTTAAATTAAAAAAGAAAACAAATTTTAAAAACAGTATTTAATCAAATATAATACTTTGCCAAGTAGGTTCAATTTTTGTAATATTATTATTACTGGTATTTTGTTTTTCCTATTCGCAAACAAATAGTCTTAAATAATGGTGGAGTGATGTGAAGTTAAAATTATACTAAATAATTATATATCACAACAACATAAAAAGCATTCCAAAAATTAATAGGCTACACATAACTTGTGTATACCCACACATTAACTAAAAAGGTATTCAACCTTGTTTGTCGATTAATTACTAATAACATGAATGTTACATCAATGTATGTGCAACATAAACAATTATTACGGTAAAAAATCTTTTCAATCAATCGTCTATTTTGTAACATGCTTAAATCTTTTTGCTACTATTGATTTTGATCAGAAAATCAATGCCACAAAACCTTTATAATAATTTATACAGCACCACATTATAAAATAAATGCAAACGTTTAACAATAAAGAAAAGCATTTTGTCAGCCGTTTGTTAAAACCCAGACAACGCCACTAAGTGCATCATAACAATTTAAAATAATTTTTTTTTATGGTTTTAGTCCGATATTATTTTATGCAAAACAACATGCAATTATCTGCCCAATAACCAAACATTGAGTCATTTTCTACAAAATTATTTCAAACAAAAAAAAAAAAAAACATTCAAAAATTATTATGTAAAAAATATATACTCGATTTTGGTTACTTTCTAGCAATTAAAAAGCGCTTATCTATAATAATAATTTAGTTTAAATAAAGAGTGGAAATAAAAATGACTGAAAACGTCATATTTCAAAAATCAGACTGGTTTTTTTCAGACGGTAAAAATCGAAAAGAATAATTATTTTGACCGAATTTTTAAAATTTACTTTTTGACCAGCTTTCAGCCGATTTAATTTCCATTCTTCACACTTTTTATTTTTATAATACTATTAAAAACTTATTGCATATAAACTGCAATAGCGATTCAAACTTAATTTTATGTATTTAAATAAAAATTATAATTAGGTAAGTCAGGCAGTGAGCTTTGTTTAGCCAAATATGACTTACCGGCTTTGCTTATCCAGTCAACGTAGCCGTTCAATTCCCTTTCTAACTTTTGTTGGCGCCTAAGTTTCATAAAGTTCTGCTTATTTTCAACCCTTTCCCTTTCTTTGGCAAATTCTCTGAAATAGGAAGGAACTGGGTTCTAAAACAACACAAGTCTACGAGGAAACAGTTTACACAAAAATCCTTTTTTTTTTTTTTTGCTAATGCATTGACACATTTTTCAAAAATAATAAAAACAAAAAAAAAATATATAGGTTGAAAGACCGCTCATGGGATAAACACTGAAATACGATGATCATGCACTCACAAAAATCACATATTTGAAGTGCGCTAACTAAATACACTCACTGTGGCATAATAATAATAATGCAAAATGAATACGGATAACGTTTGAAATATTTAAGAGCAAAAATGCAATTAAATTCGTCGATTAGAAAGATTCGCTTATCCAAATTCATTTTACAAAATTCTAAATGTATAGCCAAAGAGCTAACATTTCACACATTTATATAGTAGGATAAAAACTTGGCCCCCGATATTACAAAAAAAAAATTAATTAATTAATTAATGCGTCCGTTAGAAAATTTCCAGAGCCAGTTAATAATCCTTAAAAACAGTTTAAATGGCTAATTGTGATCCTTCGTTCATCACCCAAAGACCCACCTGCCTTACAAATCCATTCAAAATACCCATTTAAAGCTGTTTCAAACTGCCTGCGAACGCGAGCTTGGTAGAAGGCCGTCCGACGTTCAACACGGCCTTTCTCATTGGCAAATTCGCTGCACATAGGGGAAACATTTTGGAATATCGTGAAAAAAAGGTCATATTTTTTTTTTTTTAAAGAAAGAATTATTTTATATCAAACTAAATTTTTTTTTTTTTAAAAATAAAAACTAAATAAGTTATTTAATGCTTAAAATTCAGACTTTTCAGATGCGGTGCCAAAACTTTTACATATCTGTTGTTAATATATGACTAATAATTTAATTAACTCTTAATAAATAAATTTTAAAAACAAAACTGCTAATTATTAAAAACAAATATGATGCACCAGTAGTCAATGAAAATTAATTTTATCGCTATTATAATAGTATATAAGTAATTTGACTTACCCGCTGAGAACACCGAGAACTAAATTGAGCATAAAAAATGATCCAATGATTATGAGTGGTACAAAATATAACCAATTAAATAGGCTGCCGAATGCGTCATTTGTCTAATAAAAAAAAAATATATATAAAGTTTTTATAAATTAATTCTAGAGTTCCGAAAATGTTCTTACCCAATAAAGGATATTGGTCCACCCTTCCATAGTAATACACTGGAACACAGTCAGCATGGCAAAACCAATATTATCAAAACTAGTAATACCATAATTGGGTCCTTGATAGCCATCTGAACATCTCGACGTTGAAATGTTGCATAAATATGAACCATAAGATGGGTTACTATAGTCACTATCACCAAAACATGGAATAATAGCATCCCCTTCCTTAACAATTTCCCCTGAAAACAATAATTATCCCAATTTTAAAATTTTGCAAAATAAATTATTACACGCGAAATCAATCGTTGCTTACTTAAATCTTCTATATTATAGCAGGTTGAATGAAAACCACCGCAATAAAATTCGAGGCCAATAATGGCAAAAATGACAATGGCAAACAGCACTAATAAACCAATTTGTAGAAGTGGTGCCATCGCTTTGATGATAGATTTTAAAACTACTTGAAGACCTACGTACCGTAATTAAGTTAGTAAAACAACACTAAGGTATTATTATAATAAATAGCAATTAAAAATATTAAGGTTAACCAACATGTACAATTATCATATTGTGTACATGTACATAAAAGTAATTTAAAATCGCATTAACATGCACTACTTTCCATGCTTGTAATTGTATTTAAAAACAATGAATGCACTTTAAAATTAAATCCAGTAATCGGAGCGCAAAATGTTGTTAAACATAATTCCGCATCAAAAAACAGGAAAAAAAGCTGAATTTTTATTAAAAGAATAAACTTACTTGGGATCCCAGACACTAATTTGAGTGGCCTTAGGACCCGTATAGCTCGCAATGTTCTTAAATCTACATCTAAGTCCTCTTGGAGGATTATGGTTATAAACCTACAAGGAAAAACAACGACCAATCACTAATAAATGCTACTTTACTACACGTTATTAGTACTACAAATCTATTTTCAAAATGACTAAATTCTAAATCTATAATTTTACATACAATTAGTAACTAGAAAAACACTACATTTTAATCCTATTTTAAGATTAAATAATTAACAGCAAACTTATTGTTCTATAGTATAATAATTATTATAATCTGTTCATTGTATTTATTCTTTTTGAGTTTAAGGCTCATTCATTTACTAGTAATATTCTTTTTCTATAGCTTAATTTGCACTTTTAAAATGAGTTTAACTAACATGCAAGCTAATAATTTCTCTTTCGAGAAAAAGCATAATAATAAATATATTTTAGTTGTTCTACCATCTACATTATCGCATGTTCTAATTTCGACATAAAAATGAGATACTTTTTTTTCTCTCCTATGATTCAGTCCCCAAAAAAATATTCAATTTACCGGTACATTTTCAAAAGTGTCCACGCTGCAATTTTTATTATAACCCCCCAAAAAAATGTCAAAACCGTCTTTAAGTCGATAATTGATAACGTTCAATAAAACTGAACCCGTAGTTTTTTTTTAAGAAATGGCACAATTAAAACTTAAAATATTATTATTTTTAAAATCTAATTTTGTTTTTAAATTTCGAAAAACTTTAAATTGAAAATTTAATTAAATTTATGATAATCGAGTATATTACAAGACTGAATATAAAATTGTTGAGAACACGCGCAGACGCGTTTGCAGCAGTTGCCCCAAAGGAATTTCCAACGCTATGATCGGTTGGAATTTCAAATTAAATATTCCAATAACTTTAACCTTACTATATTAGAAAAATAGACGGCACAAGGATTCTCATGTCTAATATACAAGTTTTAAAATACTGCAAAATTTATAAAAACTATGAAATAATTTAAAAGCTTAATAATTTACAGAAAATCTATTCAAAACTTGTCAAACATTTTGCCGAATTAAATGCACAGTAATACTTTTATTTAAATAAAAAAAAAACAAAACAACGGCATAAATAAAAAAATAACAAAAATACTTGGCAAAACTATGTGAATAGCCACGTCTTTAATATAGGTTTTTTTTAATAATGATACTGTATACAATATTTAGATTTTAATCTACAGTATTAAAAAAAAAAAATGCGGCATGATTTAATCCTTGATGATAATTTTTTCTCCTTCTTCAATAATATTTTTTTTATCCCTATAGCCTATTTACGTATTAAAATTTATTTCTCGGAAAAACTCATGTTATTTACATATTTTTTTTTTTCCGGCAAAAAAAAAAAAAAAAAAAATGCGCAAAATCTTGTAGATTATAATGATATCTTGCGTCTGCATCGTATTAAATACACACTTTTAATTGATTTTTCCGCGCGCGTAGGAATTCCCTGTTGAAATTTGTAGCGCTTTAACCCGCTTCAAATTGCTTACGCTCCGATTAATACTGTACCAGTCAATTTATATCATGTAAAAATAATACTCCCTCCGTCCGGAAATAAGTGTCTGATTTCAATTATTTTTTTGTCCGGAAATAAGTGTCCGATATCTTTGAA